>PNEQ01035589.1:0-40346 GCA_003012365.1 Medauroidea extradentata | reverse complement strand
AAAAAGTTGCCCACGTACAAAAAATAAAGGTCCGCCTTCCACGCCCCCCTTCTCTTCATGGCTGGGGAGGTTCGGTGCCTGACGTAACGATGTATTGACGCGCGCGAGTTTTACATGACGTGTCGCTCACAGCAATGTTATTTGTAAACCTAGTCTTCTGATTCTATGCACGATAAGTGATTTTTTACAATGGTTAAAAAATCTTAAAACATTTTTTTATACCGGAAATGCTTTTAAAAATTCAGTACGAACAGCTGTTGTGCGATACACAATTCTATGTAACTTAGGTGTTTTAAAGACATTACTCCGTATGTTTGCAATAAGAAAATTTTTGCTTCAGTTTGGCTTATTTTCATAACATATTTGGTGATATTTCGGGTGTGAAAATCTGGAAAACTATTAGGTTCATTGCTAGCGAATAAAGTAGGAACAAATTACGATATATTTGCAACAAAATAACGTACAGATTCTTAGATACGAAAATTATGTTGCTTTAAAAATTATTCAAAAAATTCCTGTTAAAATACTTGACATGGCCTTAAAGGGAGTGATTTCTATTAGCACGGATTCATCGGTGATAACTTCTGCTATTGTGTGGATGTGTTTCTTGGACAAGCTCCATTGCAACATGTTTGCCTGACAAATAAAATTAAAGATAAAAGAAAAACATTAATGAGCAAAGTATGCTTAGCGTGTACAAAAGTTGGAAACCTAACATCTTCTCAAACGAAATCGTTCAGTTTAAGGGCCTCTACTGATTTGTAATAACCGTGATTTTATTAAATTACTGGTAGTATGTGTATGTTACTAGCTAAGTTATGAAAGTTAAGTAATAATGTTATTTTGTAAACGAATTACTTTTTCTAATTTAGAGGATAGGCCTACCTACTGTGTCAAAATATGCCAAATAATTGTGAAAATTGTACCAAAATACTGTGTACATTATATGTATATGAACTTGTGCTGGTTAGATATAAGAGAGGGCCTGCGTGGTTCTAATCTTGCATGTTTAAGGGTGTTTAAGAGGGAATGAAATCATAATTTTATATTTGTATGAAACAGTGCTAGTTTTACAAAAAAAAATAGCTCAACAAGTTATCCCATAGTAGCGTTTCAAAGTCAAAATTTGCATGTTTTTAATTCATACACCACTCGAAAACCAATCAACATAATGAAATAAAATAATTCACATTAAAAGTACATGTCACTGGCTAGGGCTTTAGTTATACAAAAACCAATTGAAACGGTGTTTTGTGTTTTTCAAAAAATGTGGTAATTTGGAAATTTCTTTGCTAATTTAATAATTTTTTCAAACACAAGAATATTTGCTATTGGGTTTTCGTATACTTAAAGCCCAAGTCCGTGACATATTATTTCACTGTGAATTATTTCGTTTCATTATGTTTGTTGTTTTGAGGGAGGGGGTTGTATGAAGTGAAAACATGTACATTTAGACTTTGAAATTCCACTATGCGGAAACTGGTTGAGCAATTTTTTTTTGTAAAAGATTCCTAATTAATGTCTACAAAACTAGCGCTGATTCACACAAATATAAAATTATAATTTTTCCCCTCTGGAACGCCCTTAAATAAAACATAAACAAATAAATAATAGAGTAGGTACAGTCGTCGTATCAGTAACATGCACCACGCCGAATAGATGCGAAAAAGTTTAACAAACGTCAACGTACTGTCTCCGGCAGATGAATGAGCGTGTCTGAGCATGTGAAGCGGGGAAAGCGCCGCAAGGGGGGAATAGATGCGTGCGCAGGTCTGGCCGTGCTATCGGCTGTTTCACAAACATCACCTACTAGTGTATTTGCTATTACTATAGCCTGACTACAGAATGTTTTTAGGTTCGCGCGTATTCAGCCGGGCCGTTCTGTTGTCGAGCTACTACTGACCTGTCCGTGACGAGCTACAGCCTTGACAGTAGGAGGGGACTAGAACGCACAGACGTGTGCCGGTTACAGTATATCCTGTCCACGTGCAAAACGAAAATAATCTCTCGATTCCCAGAGCTATGAGAAAAACCGCAAAATCAAGCTGGCAGGGATCAGTTTCTAAGAGACAAATTTGAAATCAAGGTTGTGCTTAATATTATAATAGGTCAACCGCGGTAAATTATTTTTAACTAGCGATTGCCCGCGACTTCGCGTGGTTTTCAATTTCATGCGTCTTTTTTTAAGTAATTCGTAAAAATGTGTATTTTCATTGTCAATACATTTTCAAAAACTAATTGTTCCCAAAAATATAAAAAAAAAAAATTATTAATAACAACTTCGATAAAAAAAATTTACGACACTTCAAATTTCATATGAACATTAACAACAGTTGTATGGCCCTTAACTAGGCTTAATAAAGTAGTTTTTATTATTATCACTATTAATATAAATGCAGTTAATAATATTAAAAGTAACAAATTATGGTTATTTATTTTAACTTTCTACAGTTTTTAAATTTCTTAATAGTACAAAATGATGATAAGTGTGTCATTACTGACTGTTTTAGAAACATGTCAAAAAATAAAATTTTTCCAATAAATTTCTTGTGCCACCATGATCTGTTTCCTCCACCCTTCCCCACATATATATTTTTTTTTTTAGATATTTGTCTGAAACCTTCGCATACGCATTCACGATTCACCCCAAAGTTTAATCGCATTTGGCTCTGAACGAAGTGTGGTGAAGAAAAAAATAATTTCGTAAACGTGACAAGTATGTACTCCAGGCACAGAGCCAGTTGGCGCCACTGGTACAGTGGTGTTTCAACATTGAGGAAAATGGAACTGCGAGTAGTAAGTTCGTGTCAGAGCCGCTAGGGGCGCTAGTAGTACGATGGTTTATTGCAACGTTAAAACAACACCACTGTACTAATGGCACTATCAGTCATGAATGGATCATTGGTGCATTGTTATTGTGCGAGCGATCTTCCTAAAGGCGTACAGGACATTTTGGATAAAAATGTATGTCGTATATCCTTACGTATGACAACACCAATACGAATATTCTCATACATAAATATCCATTGATAATCATACTTGGCCTTGGTGTGGGTATTGACAATCAGGGATGTCTAGTCTATATAATCCGCCGAAGAGACATCATTCAATATAAATGATAACATCCTTGTTTTTCTACATGTATTATTTCCTTTGTATAATCCAATGAGAACCATTTTTATTTAGTCAACCAAGCAATTATCTTAGAGAAAGCTATACCTCTGCTGTTCAAATTCATTATCACATACAGATTTAAGATAATATTATACATTTTATTTGGACAAGTTCAAATACGCGTTTAATGCATTAAAATTGAATAGGAAAAATCATTATGCTTAGAATATAAAACATTATGAACCTGATTAAGGTAAATTCTAATACAGGTTATAAAGAAAAAGTGTTTTATTATGAGAGAGTTTGGCACAGGGAAAAATGCTGACGAAAGTTGTGCTGCTATCGCAACACTTCTATTAAAACCCGAAACCATAGTAAAATTAAATTAAATTTGGATTGGTAAAGAGAGATGTAATTTAATTTAATTTTAAATGTGAACAACGAACCAATTTCGGCTTCCAAATTATCAACTACATGTAACTTAAAATTCAGGAAAGTCGCAGAAATTTCCCTGTAGCAAACTTTTAACATTGATCTTCCCAACTTGTAGTAGAATTAGCCTTAACCTAATAGAAATATGATTAATTTTGACTTGACTTCGTGTTACCTAATTATTTGTCATATATGGAATGAAAATATAAACAAAAAAGTATTTAGATCAAGACGAAACCTTTTAGAGACAATAAAACAATATATTATTATGGAACCAATAAACATCTGTGTCATCGCAGTATACTCCGTATTGTAAAATTTTAGAAAAAAATGTGACGTACGTAGGGGCAATAGCTGTTAATATTTTGTAATATGTTAAACAATGCAAGACATTTTATGTTCTGGGGTGAACCTGTGATGTCCATTTGCACCATTTGTGTTGTAAATTTTGTATTGTATTGTGAAACATGTTTTTAAATTAAAATTTATTTTATTGAAGGTTTCAAACAGCATAATTTCTCACTCACAGAAACTATATTAGGAAGGTATTTTGGGGCGGTTGTGAAGATGATAGAGAATTTTCTGCTTGTAGGTCGGTCAGTTGGTATACAGCTATTTCCCATTAGCAGAGACTTGAAAATTCGCGCTTTTTTTTTTCAGGCACAAGCTAGAATTCCACCAACTGTAAGTTCGTGCTACTTTCATTGGCCGTTGACTTATTTGACACCGCCTTGAAGTCTATGAGCCAATGATAACAATTAACTAAGTGCGGGCCCATTTCACTGTGACAGAGAGCAGCCAACGAACAGCTGTTATTTGCTTGAATATACATATATTCATGCAGGCTAGCCTTTAGGTCATTCAACCCAACGAATTTTTCCTGTCTCTACCCATTAGTATGTGTCAAATTTAACTTGAGTTACACGAAGCAGAGTATAGACAGGCTAGTGTCCAAACCTATATTTGTAAGTCCCAGTGGTGGAGGATTGTCTTGGGGAGGGGCGGGGGAGGCGTGGAACCGGTACCGCGGTCAGATAGGCCACGCCAGGGTCGACGAGGGTCGTGTAGGAAGTGGACCCAGTACGCAGGATCAAAGTCCTCAGCTCAGCAACCCTACTATCCTCCCGCGATAATTATACATTCTCTACGCGGTACTGTCTATTTTGTGATAGAAGCGTGCGTGGATTTAACTTCTTCCCCTTTGACCCGTATCACCATTCATACGTCATTCAACAAAACCAGAGTAACGCTTCTGAAGCGCAAACTTTCCCAAAGGCCGTGGAAAGTTGGTAAAAGTTGTTGAGGCTAAATCGAACACTTTTGAAGCCATTATTGCGTTATTTGGTTTTTTTTTTTTTAAAGATGATTTGTGTTTTCCTGCCACAAGAAAAGTCAAGAGTTGTCATATGTAGGATCAACGAGTAACTGTAAGCCCCACTTACTTTAATATAACAGGGAATTTAACCATTGCTCTTGAATATATCTTCAAATTATACAACAAAAATTACGCAAAAAAATAATTAGCTCACGCTCTCACTCATTCACTTACCAAACATAACTTCTCGAAAATTAAATTGGCATTTATACATAACCACAGTACCCAGAATATAAATTCTTTCCAGTTTCCTTGGTGTGTGTATGTGTATGTGTGTATATATAAACAACTTACAAGCACTGTTTCACTTTCATGGTTAGCAAAGTTTGGAATGTACTTCCGCATCATGCTTTCAGGGCTGGATTCATGTCGTTTCTGTTTCGGAACCGATATTAATGTAAGGATAGTTAAAATAGTAGAGTTGCACGACATTCTCAACGAACGGGAGACGCAGAATGAGACTACAACCGTATACTCTAAGGAAGTTGTTGGCGGAAACAACGTGAATTTTTGCACTTTCCTATGTTGTGCATAGGGGAGACAAACGCGGTGAAGGAATGTTTGTCAGCCATCCAAGCCCGTCTTTGAGAAAACTAACTGTGGGAACGCTGGACATGCCGACACAGTTGACGGCGTGTGTGGGGGTGGGAGACGTCGCCGGTGCAGCCAGGAAGAGACGCGCGGCGCCAGACCAGAGTCGTTGACTCGTGGCCGCCTCTTCTCGCGAACCCGCCCCTCTCGCGCGATCCACTGACTGTATATTCGCGGAGGGGCAGCGCTCGTGAGGTCACGGCAGGCGCGGGTAGGTGGGCGGGGCAGCAGGAGGTCAAGGGTCACGTGTGAATGCGTGCGACTCTGACCGCGCCGTCGAAGACACTAGCAACATGCGTCGTTGTTCGAGGCAAGGGCGGTGTTCCCGTGCTCGCACCTCGGCGGAGACACCATCTTCCGAACCCCCTAGACGGAAATTATCGCCTTGTGCCGGCTCCTTTTACTCCTCTGGAGTCTTAAAAGAGTGTCCAAGTCAAAATAAAAATTTGCACATTTTTAGTTTTTATAAGTCGCAAAAACCGATTATCATAAATAAATTTAGGAATTCACACTGAAACTACATGTCACGGGCTACTGCTCGACATATTTTTAAATCAATTACATAATGTTTTTGTATTGCAAAAAAATTTCAGAAATTTTTTATTTTTTTGCTATTTTTATCAATTTTTTTTCTACACTTTAAAAAAATTTCCTAAAATGTTTAGGAAGTTATTATCCCAGACGCAGTATGGGACAGTTACTATACTTCCGCCCTGTAAATATGCAAACTTTTACAGTTGTTACAATACAAGTCTGGTAACTTAGTATGCATTTGACTATTTTATAATTAGGTTTAGGTTTACTACCATGGATGTCTGGGAAACTATTCTACCATACATACTTTCTTAGCGCTTCTATACGCACGTCTGGTAATTTTACAAACTATTTATTTGAATGTAAATACAAAAATTTTTTATAATTGATTTTAAAACATATCAAGCAGTAGCCCGTGATCCGTAGTTTCAGTGTGAATTTTAAAATGTATTTATAATAATCGATTTTTTGCGGCTTATAAGAATTAAAAACTTGCAAACTTTGACTTTGAAGTGCCACTATGAGAAAACTGGTTGAGTTATTATGTTTCATTTTTTGTAAATGGAAAATGCACTCTGAAGTCGTCTACAAAACAAAACACTCTTTCATACAAATATAAAATTACTATTTTTTCCCCACTTGGACGCTCTTAAGACTCCAGAGGAACAACAGCTGTTCTGTCGTGCATCGGGTTTTGCAGTTTGCTTGCACTCCGCGTTTCCGTTAAGGGGTATTGATCCCTACCACCTTGGATTTATCTTTTTTTTCTCGATAACTTCTGTTCCGGTCGATGTATCAAAAATTTTTTCACGACAGGGCATAGATACAAGCTTAGTAGATTTTTTGTAATTGCTGGAACCATAATATATTCATTATTTTCCAACGGGAAACAGCTGAAAAGGAAAATTTTGCTTTATTTACGGGAGCGGCTACAGAGGCCACAAAATTAACAGAAACAATGTCATATGGATTCCAAAAAGTGAAGGAAACAATAAACTATGCCTCGTCAGCGTAAAAAAAGTAAAACAGTGTGTCTATTCCCTGATTTATAAGAAAAATCGTAAAACCGATGTGACAGGGATCAATACCCCTTAAGGCGCCCGTCTACTGACTGTGTTTGTGCACGGTGCTAAGGGCGATATTGACCTGCTCATCAGGTGCGGTATCGCCTCTACCGCAAGACACTGAAACAGCGTGCAGTGATATCGTAGATTACCCGCCTGACTGACACTTTCAGTGGTGACACCATATTTCTTTGGTAGCAAGTTTTAAGCTAAGTCCGATGCATGCTTCTACGATAGTTTCACACGAATCCTGTGAATAATTATTCAGATATAATAAGTTGATAAAGCTGTTTTTAGGCATTTTGAGGGGCTCCGAATTTGTTTGTCTAATCGACGTGATGCTTTCAAACGACCCTTCAGTGTAATTTTATTTTTCGTACATTGACACAATGGGCATGTGTGGAATAATTTTGAAATAAAACGTACTTACGAACACGTTGCAACGCATTTTAAGCGCGTAGTAGGCGAGGCTCTTAAGGGGCCTGCCTAACTGCGTCTCAAATGTGTTGCAGCGAGTTGCGGTTATTATTTTTTTGGTCGAAACTATTTAGTGCTCATTACATTGGTACATATACGAAAAGAACACATACTTCAAACTAAATCGCCATAGTTTAAAAATTCGGCACGTTTAATAGAAACAGCATTTTCGAGCCCCTCAAGATGATCAAAAATAGGTTTCCCAGACTGCCGTATCAGGAAAAATAACAACCGGATTAGAAAACCACAAGCATAGAAACATTCGACAGACTTTGAACTACACTGCACATAAATAGAATGATGTTGTCACCGCTTTAAGACACGTAGGAAAAAGGATCAGTGTAAAAAACTGCACGCCAGCTGAGGGTCTTGCGCGGAGAGGCGATAATGCATTACATACGTCGGTAAGTGGCAGCCTTACCACTCATGCCTCACACACACAAACGCAGCCTATATAGCTTTTTACAATAGTGCAACGCTGCAACAGCGACACTGCGATAAAAAGACTAGCCAATCAGAGGCGAGATCGCCGACGACGACTTCGCGTACGGCTGCGATAGAACATGCTAAAGATCTAGATGTTAGTTGCTGATCAAAATCTCTTCACTCATATTTTCAAAACACACGAAGAATGCTGTAGCTTGAACGAAAGAACTTTTACTACGTATAGTGCGCATTGTAGATGTGTCGAAGCAAACCTTACTGTGGGGCTTCGAATGACTGACAGAGAGTAGAGTCACGATTTTGTAGCGAAAAGATTTTTGCATCACTTTGTTTCAATGTCTTACGTGCACAACGACATCTTTGCTTCATGGTTATTAGCAGCATGTCTTTGTTCAGGCATGGCTTTCGTTTGACTACATCTATAAGAATAAGGCAATTGTGGCACCGTAAGTCTGTGGTTCGCCAGTAAAACCGCAAGACAAGCGAGGGTTGAAACATCCAATCACTGACCTTGAATCAAAGCTCAGTTGTGCATATAAGACCCTGAATAGTGCAAAAATATTTTCGCTATAAAATTGTGACTCTGGTTACGAGTGCAGAGCAAAGTTAGCTAGTGCGTTGTGATTGGTTGCACCGTAGTGGTATTAGATACGCACGCACTGATTGGCTCATTTAATTTGGAGTGGGAGGACTAAATTGCTACTCCGAAATTGTCTACACTCCTTGGCGTCTGATGCAATTCAAACTGTAAGTATGGCGTACGTAGGGACACCTTAGTTTTCGGGAAAAGATGCGTGCGTGGTCTGCATCTATATGCCTCGTGGCCAGTGATTGGATAAGCACGCGTGACACATGCGAGGTGTCACTTGTTCTGAATGGCACAACCGAATGAGGGAAACATCACGTCAAATAAACATTGCCAGTAAACCAAAAAGCAGAGCTGAGGAGCTGACTTTCATAACCAAATATTTCCACAAAAATTTGAAATTGGGTTTAAAATATTTTCTTCACTAGGTTGGTGGGTTACACTCGAGTACAGTAATTTAAAAAATGTGCGAACTTTTATGTTTATTTTTTAAGGCCATCGGCAACGTTCGTACGGATTAAACATGACCACTATTTACTCTAACGGGCAAAATATAATAGTCGTTTACATAATATGTCACATTAGTTGTCATAATTTGACTAAAACGAACAATAATAAATCCTCCATATTTAATTTTCGTTAGTTACCCTTTCCTGTAAAACTGCATGAGTTGGACATGTTTGGTTGTGAAAGTTTCCTCCTCAGCTGCAGATGTGAATGCAAAGGCACTGGAACAAGCTCCTGCCAAAATATTTTCCCGAAAAATATGTTGCCGTAGGTGCAAATGAAGAACAGTTTTACTTGCTCTGTAGTGAAGTAAGTGGCATTGGTCAGCATTTACGGCCTTGTTACGGAGTTTTGCAGTGATTTCGAAAATATTTTTTATTGCTACCTAATATTCATATCAAAATTTTGCTGCACAGTTTTGACACTGATATGTTACAATTTGTAGCTGAATTTTTTTGTATAATTATACTGAACGGTTTTTTAGATTTCATTACCCAAAATACCACGTTTTTCGTCGTGAAAATAATCAAAAATGAAGGAAATTATTTTTTTGCGGGCGAATGGTACATTATTTTAAAAAACGCGTCCACAGTATTGTGCATCGTGTGATTGCACATTGACTAAAATTTTTTCAAATCTTTTGGTTAAAAAATATTTGAGTAATTGGCACCAGTCTGAAAAAAACTCGGGAACAAGCCCTTAACATCGAGGTGTTTAGCACTGGTGAGAGGTTACATGATGTGAGCACGGAGCAGCTCCTGAATGAAGGGACGCTGACCAGCGGCTTCGTCGGGCACTATTCTGACATCCGGGGACCGACCCCACCGGGTATCGGACCCGTGTCGCCTTGATGGGAAGCGAGTACTTTAGTCACTGTGCCAACCGCGCGCTCCTACTTGCCCAGAGGTGATACCTGATTGGCCCCAGGTGTGGTAAGGACCCATGTTTTTAGTGACAATATTTCTGCACCAGTTTGCTTCATAGTGCCTCGTGTGCAAATCTGCTTCGTGGTCACTAGGGGTCTGAAATATTCGCGTTTTCTTTTACGCACACGCTAGAATTCCATCAACTATAAGTTCGTCACTTTCGTAATTGGCCCTTGGCTTATTTGATATCCTCTGGAAGTCTCTGAGCCAATAATATAAATATACCTAACGTGCCCCATTCCACTGCATCAGCGAGCAGCTAATAACCAGCTATTGTTTGCTTGAGTACACACACACACACACACACACACACACACACACATATATATATATATATATATATATATATACATATATATTATAAATCACCCAACCAGGAGTTCCTAGTGTTAACTGCTGACGCCACTGGGGTCAACTGGTCTGGAACGGTGAACGTGGAAACACGCAAATTGGCACCACGTTCACTCCCATCAGCAGCGAGATGTTCAGCTGCCGCTCGTTGTGATTCTAGACTTGCACAGTGGAGACTCGCCGGCGTGTTCCAACGTCGTCGTGACTGAAATGTCTTCACTACCAGACCGTCCGTCAGCACACGCGTATATAGGCAGTTACAGCCCGCCATTAATCTGTTCCGAGCCGTTGAAGACAAGACCATTGTGCGCCGAGCACTTAGAGGTAGCCACCCCATGTTTCCTTCTACCCTCGCCCCTGAATGGCCAACCGGAGGGAAGTTGTTCATTAAATAACACGATTGATAGATACGGACCCCTGAGTTTCGCCCAAAGATTTTTGCATCACTTTGTTCCAATGACATTTGTACACGTCTGTAGCTCTGCTTCATTGTTTTTTTTTTTTGGCAGTGTGCAGTGGCGTAGTCAGGATTTGTGTAAGAGGGGGGTTTAAGCTGGGAATTATACAATGAACACCGACTACCCCTGTAAAGCGGGGGGTCCGAGGCCCTCCACCGGGACAATTTGGATTTAAGGCCATGTTCTTTAAAGCTTTTGCGATATTTTTTTTTTTTTTTTTTTTAGCTTAAACGAGAGCAGATATAAAAAATTTATCTGGCTTTGCCGTGATAGTTTATTTTTTTCTAAGCAATACATTATACGGTTTTATCTATAAAGTAAATTAACCGTAATTTGATTAATTACATAATTAGCTAAAACCATAGCCTTAAAAAAATCAGCTAACATGGAGATGATAATTTCAAACAAAACTGCTATAGATATTTTTTTAATATCTGCTCTCGTTTACGCGTACAAAATAATTAATATCGCTAAAAAGTAGGCCTATAAACTAGAGATCATGGCCTTAAAGGTGCAAAATAGTGCTACTTTAGCAGTTTTTGTAACGAAACATCGAATATTGTACTGGTAAAATATTTTCAGTCTTTTATTATATATATATATATATATATATATATATATTTCAATCCTTTGTTGCTAATTTGGGGGGAGGGGGGTTAGAACCCCCTACCTCCTCTGGCTACGCCCCTGGCAACGTATCTTTGTGTAGAGGCGTCACTTATTTGAATGTGGCAATCATAACAAGGTCAGCGCGACACTACATATATGGAATAGCGTGTATAACCCGAGACAATGAGAGTTAAATCATATATTCACTGACCACGGAGCAGAGCTGGTGTCATCGTAAGGCACTGAAACAAAGTGGTGCGAAAATATTTTCGCGAAAATCACGTATCCCGATTGATAGCACGTACTGGTGGGGAAAATAACTCGACGAGTGTTACCCCAAAAATTTAATTAAATATTTATGACGTTCATGTTCGATATAACAAAATAGTGATATTAATAAAGTTAGCTCAAGTTTAGAACATCGTAATATTATTAATAATAATAAAACGTCTTTATTTGGTGCAGTTAAGGCAATTTTGCCTTCTCTTACACTGAACCTTATATATCACACACAATCTACAATTGACACTGTTAAAAAAAATAATAATAACACAGACGAAAAAAGTGAGTTTTGCAAGTGCCTAGTTAAAACATGATCAACAGAAAAAAAATCTAATGAATTCCTAGTACTAGTCTAAAAGTAGAACACTATAAGTAAAACACAACATAGATAATTTATCAATATACACATAAATATTACAAGATTAACAGTATTTAACGTATTTAGTCGGTGTTAGCAGTTTATCATGATAGATGCGCTTATATAAAACTTAGTAATTACATGTACTTAGCCCTGAAAATCTTAATCACTGTAATTAATCATAGCCAACTAGGCACCACAAAAGTTTCAGCACAGCAGTCTCATTTTATATTAATAATACAGAAACAGTGATAATTATAGTTGAAGCATTAAATGAGACAGAAAAACAGATATAATAATAATACAAAAGTAAAGGAGAGATTACAGTAAACATGAAAATAGTTATAATAATAAAAAATAATAAGAAAATCATTTAGGCCTATGCAGCCATTCATCCAAGCATTCATACAAAAATATTTCCCCTTACAGACCCCGATCACGTAATAGCAAGCACGGCATTAACTTCTTTCTGAACAGCAGGCAAGAGCCTGCGCCACGTATGTTTTGGTCCAGTTCATTCCAGCTCCTAGCCACAGAAACACTGAAAGACTTTGAAAAATACTTTGTTCTGTGAATTGGAATTAATAGTTTATTGCCTGATTTTGACCGTGTAGTAACGTCGTGAGCGAAGGAAAGATAGTTAAGGCGATTTCGTAAATATACAGGAGTGTTTTCACGCAGAACTTTATTTAACAGCAATAGTGTGTGAACTTTTATTTTGTCACCTAACTTCAGCCAACGCAGCTTATTATAATAAGGACTGAGATGATCTCTGGATTTAAGATTTAAAAATGAATTCTACACATGAATTCTGCAATCTTTGCAACCGCGTATTTAGATGCTCTGCAAGGTCTCCGTATACAACGTCGCCATAATCGATGACGGGGAGTATGAGTGTCTGAATAAGTAGTTTCTTAATACACTCCGGCAACAGATTAGTGAATCTCTTAATAGAATGCAGCGTTCTCTATATATAATATATATTATGTGTGACCTGCCCACGATAGATTTTCATCAATTACACCCAAACTTTTAACACTACTACTGATGTTATTGACTGTTTCTTTAAGCAATATATTAGGTAAAGGAAGTTTCTTAGTAGCTGTAAGTAGAGATGGGGAACAATATTATGCATTGGGTTTTTTGTGGATTTATCTGAACACCATTTGCTTCAGACCATTTTGATACCTCATTAAGATCCATATTCATTTTCTGAAAAGAGGAGACTATTTGGTTTTGAGCTGATTATATATACATCTGGAGATCGCCCGCGTAGATATGATAGCTGGTATGAGATAAACATTTTGGAATATCATTTATAAATAATGAGAACAGTAGAGGACGCAACACTGATCCTTGAGGTACGCCTTTAAAAACTGCTTGCCAGCGAGACTTCATACCGTTTAAAATTACGCACTGATATCTTTCCGATAAATACGATTTAATCCATTCACACGCTGTCAGCGAAAAATTGAAAAAATTTCTTAACTTAGCTATTAGTATATCATGATCAAGTCGATTAATGTCAGAAGAGTGATTTTCCTAGAGTCCATAGAACGCCGTATGTCATCGTTAACGTTAATTAGTGCAGTACAAGTACTGTGTTGGTATCTGAAACCAGACTGTAAGTGGTTTAATAGGTTATCTTTATTCACGTGAGAATAAATTTGTCCATGCACAATGTATTCAAGGGCTTTTGGCCTGTATTCGCACATACTACTTGGATTTGATATTTTAGGAATGGGGCGCACACAGGCCTTTTTCTAACTAGCCGGGTAAGAGCACAAGTTTAGGGAAGTATTAAAAATATGGACGAGTGAAGGTAAAATAACAGGTAAGAATAAATAATTAAGTTTTATAGGGATCGCATCATTGCCCTCTGCTCTAGATTTGATGCGTTTAACAGCTTTATATACACCAACAGGCGATACTTGTCTGAAAAACAGTACAGCTGCTTTCCTTTATAACATTTATAAGGATAATCTTAACCGCATTATTTTCAGGCTTGCACTGTAGCTCAGAAAAATGGCCGTTTAACTCATTAGGGGTAAATATATCATTCACTTTAGAAAATTTTGACGGCATAGCCCTCATGGCACGCAAATTTTTCCAAATGGCACGTACTGACAGCTTCCCATCTAATTTGCCATAGTATGTAATTTTACAATTTCTAATTAGCTGTGTGCATTTATTTCGGAGTGATTTATATTTTTGGTGCAACTCATCAGAAAGATAAAGTTTTGATTTTTTGGCTGTTTTGTATTGCCTAAATGCAAAGTCACGTGCCATGAGCGAGTCAATGTCCTGGTTTAGCCACGGAGCAGGGGAGCGAGTGACACGTTTAGCAACCAAGGGAGCAAACTCATCATATAAACAATGCACGAAATTGTTAATAAGATCTACTTTTTCATCCACGGTAGTCATGTCTGTTGTTGATTGCCATGGTAAATTCTCTGCCGCTGACAACAGGCTATCAATATTAACATTATTTAAATCCCTGTAACTGTTTATTTTGGGTACAAACTTTGACGAGCGAAGATAATAAGTTAAATACAGTAAGTCGTGATGAGATAAACCTGGAGCTTCTAACTGACCGTAGTTTGTAACTTTATGTTCATTGGAAACAATAGCAAGATCTAGCCAGCCTACTAGACGAACTAGTGTGATGTGTAGCACTGAGGGGCAAAATATTTAAGTTTAACGTTTTGAACATATCCCGTAAGTAAGTTGATTGATTATTTATTCTAAGAAGGTCAGTATTAAAATCTCCCAATATTATGACATGATCGTAACAGGCTATTTGTGGGGCAAGCGCAGCTTCAATGTTCTCCACGTAACCTACATTGGGCGGTTTGTACACAACACCTACCAATATATTGTTATTATTTAATTGTAGATCTAACATTAAGTATTCAGGGCTCGCCTGATAATTCCCAGGCGAAGAGGAAAGAACACGAGACTTAATGTCATTCCTGACATAAATGCCTACTCCGCAACCTCTCTTTTTGATGCGATCATTACGTAAAAACGTGTAGTTTGGTAGGTCGATAAGATCGCTTGAAAAATGCGCGACTAACCAAGTTTCCGATTCAAGAATGGCACAGCATTATGAACAATTTCACGAAAACCGTCTATGTGCACAGGCAGTGACTGTGCGTTGACGTGAATTACACTTAGCGCACGAGGATGACGGCAGGGCCGTCTTTCAGAAGGTTGTGGGTGGTCGGTCAGTAACAAAAGATAGCGGGGGGGGGGGGTGCAACTAAGAAGTTGGACTGGTCCTCACAGAGGGCGCGGAAACATGTGGCTGTTCCTAGGAGCGGGGGCGAGGAACACAAGGGACCAGACATTAGCAGTGGTGTGAGTGTAAAATTAACATACAGTACTCACCACGTCGCAACCAAGATCGGCAGCAGGGGAACATTGCAGATGCACACACACACACACACACACACACACACTCACACTCACACGTAAATATTGCACACATTTTATACAAGAATTAACATACGCGCACAATCACTTAACTTTAGAAATAAGAGACTATTTAAATTAATGACAAGTTTACAAGATTACGAACTTTGCAACACGGGGGAGATTTTTAAATTGAGCGCAGAAGAAAAAGCTTCAGAAAGTAGCTTCTAGGGCCGCTGTAGCTCCTCCATAGTTGACACACTGAACTTCCTTGTGTCAGTTTGTACGATGATGCGCCCGTCAGCAGTCCATACGTTATTGAGACCGTACTTCGCTATTGCAGCCTGAAGAACTCTGCAGTAAGGTCTTACCTGATAGTGATTCCAGACTTAGCGAGTCGTCGTTTGGCCATAAAGACGGCGTTCCACTGTCTGTACGAAACGAACTGTTATTTAGGTATGCCGTATTTTACGTGTTCGTTAACTGATACTTATTTATGTAATTTAAAGCCGCAGATTAGTTCTTCAACGTCACACTCGTCATTCTTGACGGAGGAACGTTCTTTTAGTTGGGTAGGAGGAGAAGGAACAAAAGACTCGTGTACCTTGCAAATATATCCGTACTCCAAACAAAAAAGCGTAATTTTTTGGGGTTCTCACGAGTAAAAAGCGACATGAATGCTGGGGAGTAGAGTGGATCAATGCATTGTAACAAGTCTTGCACTTCGTTATCAGTTTGTTCGTTGCCGTGTCATCTTACGACAGTCCGGAAGTACGGTACATCTTGACGACCGGAAGCAGAACAATGTGCTGGGACCGGAGACTTGGTTCATGCACACCGTCTCTAGAATGTTTCTGAAAGTAATCTACATCCAGAGGTTGTTTTTGTTGACTCAGAGGTATGATCAGTGTCACGACATTGCTGTGACCTTCAACTGGATATGTCTGGTAGTATATAGCCTTCAGATGTCACTGATCTTTGAACGTAGTTAAAAACAGCCTATTCAGACTCCCGTACTTCAAAATGTACAACTCGGATGTAAGCGGAACTCAGAGACGTGTATTGAACTTTGCTACAGACGTTCCACCAATAAAATTGTATGGTCGCTGATTAAGGGGAGGGGGTGTTAAACAATTTTATTTAATTTTTGGTTTTTGAGTCATAAAATTTATTCAAATTGTATTATCAAAATATTCTCTTCGACAAAGTATAGGATATATTATTGGTAAACTGCTTGACATAAATAATAATGCAATATTTTATTAATTTGTCATGTAGAATCATTGAAAGAGAATTACAGTTTAACTTTCAAGTGTTAATTCTACTACAGGTTATAAATATCAACGTTAAAAGTTTGGCACAGGAAAAATTTCTGCCGCTTGAGTGCTGGTATTAGTAAGGGATGTAAACTGACTTCACGGAGATTTGCTTAGTTTTGAGTTACCTAAAGTTGATCATTTAAAACGCGAAATTGGTTTATTTTCACTTTAAAGTCAAGTTAAATAACGTCTACCATTTCCAAGCCTATTAAAAATTAATTTTACTACAGTTTCGTATTTTTCTGGTCCCTTAGCGATAGCAGCGAAACTAGCGGCAGAAGTTTACTCTGAGCCGAACTGTCCCATAAGAAAACCACGTTTTCTTTCTAACCTGTAGTAGAATTAACCTTGCTTAGAGGCTGGTCCAGTGTTTCAGGCGCTTGTATGCGACCCGCATTAACCCCATATAAATCAAGGCTAATAATAACTATCGCTACAGCAATAAGAGTGTTAACGCGCATCAACATTATCAAAGACACAGTTGTCTCTATTTTTGCTGCGTTCACCGAAGTCAATTGTAAAGAATGGTTGACTACAATGTTTACAAAACTTTTTTGTATCACGTTGATAGTGTAACCGTTTGTTGTACTTGATTTTGTAGAACGCAGCGAAAATAAACACGGCTGTGTCTTTGATAAAGCGCGAAGATAATGTTGATATGTGTAATACTCTTATTGCTATAGCTATATTAAGATTAGCCTTGATTTACATGAGGTTAATGCTTGTTGCATACGTGCGCCTGAAACTGACACAGCCTCTTAAAGTAATAATTTGAACTAACGTAAACTGAACTAAACTGTCACAGTGGACGATGAAAGGAGACGGAGAGATCTGCACAGAACGTGGTACGTGAGGGATGGTGGCCCGAATCCCGGCGAAGTTCCCCGATTTTTGCCGAACAAAGAACCACTTTTATGCTCCCGAGACGCAAGTCTGGGCGAGCCCTGGGACCTCAGGAGGCCCGCGATAATCGAGTTGTGGCGCGTTGGCGGTCGTTCCTCGCTGCAGCCGGAAGCTGATGTCGGGGAGATGGGTTGGGGCACCCAAGTTCCGCGGTGGTCGCTGATTCTCGGAAGCGAAGGGCCGACTCCCCCCCCCCCAAGCCCCTTGCAGCCCTCCCTGCTGTGCTGTGAGGAAGAGAGGGATGATGGGGCGCGGTTATCTGCCAGGGTGCGGTCATCCGTGAAGGCTACTTCCTGGTGTCAGACTTTTGTTTATCGCACAAGACAGACGTGCCGCCCTTCCCTACAGACTGGCACTGTCTTCTGAACTATCGCCAGATACTACACTCAAAGAAAAGTTCATTACTCAGTGCTATAAGAAGTAGTTTAGTTTAACAATGTTTCTAATCCGTTTATCTACGAAAAGAAGACACGCTTCAATCTCTGTCCCCATGAGTTAGAAAATGTCGTCCGCTTCTTAAAAACATGATTCCCAAGCTCCTCAAAAGTGCTAAAATTAACCCATAGAAACCTGCATTGGACATTACCACAAACTTTACCCAAATAAAACAACAGGGCCATCGCTTGAAGTCCCATTGAAAAACTGTTTCTACGAAAACACTGCCTAGAGGCGATGAGTAGATATACTGGTGAATCGCGGGAAAAGTTGATTGTTTGCTAGGCTCCAACATGCTACGTAAAACACTGAGGGGCTTATTCATAGTCATTTTTGACCCGGACTAGTGCGTTATTATCGTCGGACTAATTTTTGTCTTATTCATAGACGCGGACTATATCTAGTCCGACGTTACTTGGCGTTTATGAATAAGGTAACACTTGGTCCGGACTATAGGACCAACCCTGGACTAACTGGCACAAGATGATCTCAGGATCATCTCGGAACTATCTCACGACTATGAATAAGGCCCTGAAGGTTTTGCACCTATATTGGCTATAGTTTATATGAAACACTGTGTCCCTCTTCAACAGACCCAATTATAACTGTACAGTTTTAACACAGAACGTGTGTGGTTTGCCAGAAAACTGTTCACACGTGTCACGATTGAGATACTACAGTTTATTGGAGAGTATGTTAAATATTTTCGCGATTTTGCAGTGTCTCTAGCGATGAGGTGTTTGACGGACGTGATCGCCTTCCACGTTTCCGTGCCTCAAACGGGCGCTAGTAATTTTTTGTGAGGCTCGGAAACGGGAGGAAGACGGTAAGTCGAATGTAACACGTTCTTCAAACACCTCATCGCCTCTATGTGCGAAGTACTAAACTAGCGTGCAGTGTTCTCATAGAAAGTGCTTACCAATGGGACTTCACAGCGACCCTGTTACTTTACGTGAAGGAAGTATGTGGTAAAATCCAATGCAGATATCTATGGTTTTATTTTACGGTTACGGTTGATAATTTCTCGGCTACTGCAATGCGGATAAGTTATTTTCAGCACTTTTGAGGAGTTTGGTAATCATGTTTTTAATTATTAGCGGTCGGCATTTTCAAAACCACAGGGACACGGTTTGAAGCGTGTCTTCTTTTCGTAGATAAACGCGTTGGAAACATTTTTAACAGTTACACAAGAAAAATTACATTCCACGACTCACGCGCCAGGTTTTACCAACTTTCTGAGCAAAATTCTTTCACAATTAAGAGTGCGCGTTAGATAAATAAATACTGATATCATCAATTGACTTCTGCGCATTTTTCGAATCCAATATGGATAAAATACTCAATGCCAATCCTAGATAAGGATATTTGTCAACTTTATGAGTAAATATTTATCGAGAATTACTAATTCGATACGCGTGATCTCTTGTGTCGCAGTTACATACACGAGGTTCCGGCGTCAGAGATTGAGCCTCAGAAGTTCGTAACACTGGAAACAATTTTGTTTAAAACGTTGGCTAAGACTATTTTCTAGGATTGCTGTTGTTTAATTTTCGCAAGTTGGCTTCAAGAAACCTACAGTTATAAATTAATGCGTTTAGCGTTGAATTATGTACCACGCACTCGTACACATATTTCTGAAGACCAGTTAACAGTCGCTGACCCAAAAAAGTCGCGTACTATTAATTGCGGCGCAACAGATGACGCTTGACAAATACATCATTCTGGGTTGATGTTTCCTCATGGCTGGACGTATTTTGCGCTTTCGAGACCCAGAAGTGGTGAAGTGATAAGGTTGACACAGCACGCGCATCACACCTCACCCTAGCCTCTAGACGCAAGGCACTTAGCTGGCGTGCAGTCCTCTTGTCGACAACACGCCTCTATTGGACATTCATTAGTGACCCTGTCATTTTATGACGTAACATTAAAGATAAAGGTGCACCGTACCCGCCTATACCTTTTAAATAATTCCACACCAATATTTTCATATGAAAAAAGGACGACAAAAATACCCATTTTCGGCCGCGTGTGTAACGTTCTCTGAATGCTGTTCCTAAGTATGCATAACTTACGCAAGAGCACTGCCGTTTGCCTTCAAGAACTGTGAAAGTCAAGCATATTTTAAGACAAAGTGCTTCGATAATTTTTTTTTTCTTCATTATTAAACTTAACTGCAGATACATCATTTTCGCTACCGTATATTGTCACTGATGTTTACTTTTTTTTTAATTCTTTACGTAAGTTGTAACATAATTAATGTAAACAATACACAAGGATCAATTGAAATGTATTGTAACCACATTATTACAGTCCACACCATATAAGAATACCGTATGTTGACCGCTGATGCTGCCAATGTTTTTAACACACACCAGAATAACATGCCATTCATAACAACCAAACGTGATCATATCGCCTGATGAAATATTTTTATAAGTTTTTTAAGTATTGTGTAAGGTAAGATTATGATAATAACAATGAAATTAAATTTGTACCACGTAAGGGAAGTATTTTTGGGTAGTACACTACTAGAAATTTAAATCATACTGCTTTATGATTTGATAGTGCGGAGCCAAATTGAAAGCAACAAGAAAAAATTATAGTATTAATGCTCGTACTGTCATGTTGTGTTCATGCAACTTCAGTTTGTTGTAACCAGATAAGCTACTATTATTATAGCTTTTTAGGCGTATTTTAGGAACGAAAACCAGAAGTAACAAATAGCCTACTATGCAAGTTACACATACACGTTTATTTATTTTTGACAGTACCCTTAAATGCCACAGCAATTTTGAGCATATCTAGGTAAGTATGCAATAATAATCACAAATCTTTAACTATTGTATTAACTTACCATCTGTAGAGTATGCGATGCATTACCGTAACATGAAGTAATTTTTCATTGGCATTACCATTACGTAGTTATGTATAATTAGCAAGAAAAATGAAGCTTGTTCAATAACTACAACTTTGGTAGTAAGCAGTTCATTTCTTGATGTACTGGTAAATCAAGGATTGTTATAGACCATAGCGGGAGTAATGTGCAGCCAGTATTGAAAATAAATGACTTGTGAGAGTTCTAAAAACTGCCAGAAGGAAATCAACACATTTTAGAGTTTATTGCTGTCACGTTGACGTGTTTTGACTGACAGCTGTAAAGCGCATGCTGGCGGAAGGATACATAATGTGTTTGTTTACATAGTCCTACTTTCTTATTATTTGTCAAATAATGAAAGTCTTATACAGTATGGACTTCATGTTAGATATTTAATACTGATTTGTAATGAAGTAATTTGACCAGATTAGTGTTGGTATGAGATAATTTGTATTATTTTGTAATGTTAATATTTTGAATAATTTAGTGATAGGCCTACTAGATTTTGTAAAATGTTTCAAACTACTGTGTTTTGAAACATATACCAAAGTGTTAGTTATGTATTAGGTGAATTGTGTGCTGGTTAGATGTAAAAGAGGGCCTTGTATGGTCCTACTCTTGCCAGCTTAAATAATGACGTAACTCTGTACATCGCCCTGCAACATGGGCAGGCGGTTATAACCACTTGTTGCATGCGTTCCTGTGGTCGCACCTTCCACCTGCGACACCTGCAGGTGTTCCAGCCGTGTGACACTCATCCTCCCAGTGATTTATGATCCTCCCTCGTGGATCTGTGGTCCAGAGCACGTGTCCCAGTGAGGATAATCTTCCCTCGTACACCCTCCTCCCAACTCCGCTGTTACGTTCGGTTACGTGTGCACCGCGCGCCACTTCGGATTTACCCCTTCTCATCCCCTCCTAAACCGTGACGTCTCGAACAACGCCCAGACCAGACTTGAATGCTTGTGGGGAACTGGAAGTCGGCGAGAGACGCCTCAAAGCTGAGCTTTCACTTGTAGGGCTATTAAATTGAAATGAATAGTTGGGCCAGCCACATGTCATTTCGCCGAAGACGGAGCTATTAAAGCTGAATGCCTCTACTGTGGCGCGCGCGCGCGTGTGTGTGTGTGCGTATGTGTGAGAGAGTTTAGAGGGTAAGAGGAAGGAAAAATGGATAAAAAGTGTTGAGCGAGGGTCGGGCATGAAGTTATAGATAATATAATTTCCGTAACAGCAGAACAAGTTGGGGATGTCTGTGAGTTTAAGAGGCTCTCAATTTTTAAAAATTAAAATTTGAATTTTCCGTGTAATAAATTATGGTTGTGACGAATAACCGGCAAAGTTTTTTTAAAAATATAAACATTAAATTACTGTTAGGTGTGTATTATTAGACTGAATTGGTAGAGACGGTTCTCGTTAAAGTGAGCACTTTTATAGATCATCTTGTTTAGATACAAAATTAAGATATATTAATTATTCTTACCTCAAACGTTAACTTTTGAAAACAGTACCGTTTATACACTTTGACTGGTACTTAGGTTGCTTTAGGGAGCCGCGGTGGCCGAATGGTCAAACCTCTCGCCTCCCACTAGGGCGATCCGGGTTCGATTCCCGACGGGGTCAGTCATCAGTTTTGCGCACGTGCCGGACGGTACCGTTGGTCGGCGAGTTTTCTCGGGGATCTTCCGTTTCCCCCGCCCATTCATTCCGGCGTTGAAGACCTCGTGTTACGCGCTGACCAAAATCTCCTACTCAGGTTACTTTGTTTAAACTAAAGAGTGGCAGCAAAGTATACATTATTTGAAGGAAAAAGTGGCTGGGGTTAAAAAGTTATCACTTTATTCCAAATAATCTATATTAGGAGTTAAGAAGTTTTTACTTTGTAAGATATAATTATTGCCTTACATATTAAATTAGGCTAATTACGACGTAATTACGATTTAATATTTCGAAAGTGCTTAGTGAAGTATAATGCAATTATGCATGTCCATATATAGGTCTAGTCAAATCTTGCCTAATTTTTACTCAGGAAGAAATGAAAGAAAATTTAGCACGATAAAATTCTGTGTTGTAGCGTTTCACGTGTATTATTTTTTTACGCGAAACCGCTTAACTTATTCTTAGAGACCGGAAAAATTCGTGTTTTCTTTTGGCCCCAAGCTAGAATTTCAGCAATTGTAAGTTCGTGCCACTTTCACAGTCGGCCCGTGACTTATTAGACACTTCCTGTAAGTCGCTTAGCCAATAGTACAGAAGCAAGTAAATGCAGGCTCATATCACTGCGTCATAGAGCAGCCAGTGAGCAGATAATGTCTGCTTGAATACACAGATGTTCTTGGAAGCTAGCCTACATGTCAGTGAACACGCGAATTTTTACTGTCTCTACTTAATCTTATTTCGTTTGTGTACGTAAATACACGTGAAACTACGCTTCCATGATTCTGAAAATTCAGCACGCTTGTTAGAAACGTGGCTTTCGGGCCTCTCAAAATGACTAAAAACATATTTTATGTAACTCCAAAAATACCACCTGAATTCGTTAGTTACGCAACGAGATGCATGCGTTGGTCTTTACTTTATACTGTTAAAAATACGATTTTAGGGCCACCGCTTAAGAGGGCGTGGTACATAACAGCGCTAAAAGTATTAATCTATAACTGTAGGTTTCTTGAAGCCAACTTGCGAAAATTAAACCATAGCATTCCTAGACAATAGTTTTAGCCAACGTTTTAAACAAAATTGTTTCCAGTGTTACGAACTTCTGAGGCACAATCTCTGACGCCGAAACCTCGTGCATTTAACTGCGGCGCAAGAGATCACGCGTAACGAATTAGTAACTCTGGATAAATATTTACTCATAACGTTGGTCAAATACTATTATCTAGGATTGTCATTGAGTATTTTATCCACATTGGCTTCGTAATGTGCGCAAGAAATCAATTTATGTTTTCAGCGTTTATTTTTCTACCACGCACTCTTAAAGTCCAGTAGTAAAAGGACTACAGCAAAAACCTTGTGCGCTGTGAATAGGGGCGATATACTCCTCGTCATGTGTGGTACTCTGTCTCTTATCGCTCCGCTGTTGCCACAGGTCAAACGTGGCAATTTAAAACCTGCTACACACTTCTCGTAAGGGCGTTGAATGTCCCATATCCCTAGCGAGAGCAATGATCATTAAATTATTATGTTAGGTGAAGTTAAATACCCGTCCAAACTACACACATGCCACCAGAGAATCTTTATTATTATTCTTCAACGGTGCTGCTTGCGTTTATATGAGGTCTTTAAGGCTTTTTTTTATCAGTGTCCTGAAAACTATGAACAAGTCAGTATATTCGCGGCTCACAAACACTCGAAATTACCCAATCATATATACAAGATGTTCGGAAATTCGTACTATAAACTTCAAGAGCTAGTGCATAGGAAACCATGTCCGGGACCTTACCATTTCCGTGCTACAGTCATTACAATGTATCGGATGTGCCGGTGTTGTTTTGCAATCGGATAAAGAGTATGATGTCAGAAGAGTGCCATGTCAAATGAGGTGTGACGTAATGTGCAAAATTAAGGGACGTTTTACTCATTACAGAAAACAGTCAAATTTATTTGGTAAAAATATCAACGTAACGAAAAATAAACTTCCACATATCACACTAACAATTGTGTCAAGAATGAGAAAAAAAAACATTTCTGTCTGTCAGGGTAAACGTCTCATGCCATCAGGTGATCCTCTGCCTTCCTATCAGGTTGCACTAAACACTACATCATGTACTTAAAACATCCTATGCATATAGTCTCGTCGCATTGTTCTCTAGGCATTATACTCACTACTATAAAAACTGTTAGATGATATAAAATAAGTTTTCTGGCGTTTTACTAGAATTGGTCCAAAAAAAATAATGGCGGAAGTTTGGCCACTAAGTTTTCGAATAGTCGGTATGATGAAAACCGTACACACATGCTTATGGTTACCGTCGCTGGGGTTATTGGGATACCAATGTAATTCGGAATTTTTTTCTACGAATTTTATATTTCGTGTGTTGCAGCTTTGAATGAAGAAACCGTATTAATTTTTTTTTATGTCTGACATTTTAGATATCAAACAGTTGCGTTTATTCCTAGGAAAAATGTCCAGTTTTACTATTGTCCCAAGGAACTCCAGTTGACTATATGTACTCCCTATTAAATGTTAACATCATTGATAATCAAACTATAAAAATTTTTACTTTGAGTTAACAAAAATCTGCAGTAAATTTTTGTATTATATGATTTGATTAGTTTAATTTATGTAAGCACAGCTTATAGTTTTAAATACTACACATAAAATAGACCTATAACATAGAATCCACTTAGTACGTAAATTACTATTTGTTGAAATTACCAGCACATAGCTTTGGACACTAACCGATAACAACAATTATTTATTGTCATCAACTCAGATACTATAGTAAAAACATCCACCCTTGAAAATAATCGTATAATGTGCTGTGTGTTGCAGTGATGACGCTCTGTGCTGTTGCTTGAAGTTGGTGCGTTTGTGTGTTGTAGGTTGGCGGTGGTGTCGCTGCTGCTGCTGTCGCTGGCGATGTTCGCGTCTGGCGGACCCAACTCCAAGAACCACGAGCTGCTGACCAGCCTGGGCTTGACGCGCCGGCGCATAGCGCCCAGCCACTACCGCAAGCGACTGGCTAGCGAGTCCCGCGGTAGTCGTCGTAGCGATGACTCCCACATGGTGGTCATCAAGCTGCCGCCCAACCCCTACTACTTCTCCCTGAACAAGCCCCTCAAGCTGAGCGGACCGGCCGCGGCCAACTCCGTCAGCAAGGTGCCACTCAACTTCCGCTCCAACGGCAAGCCCGCCAAGGTCTACCACTGGAACCTCCCCATGCTCGGCAAGATGGCGGCGACGCGGCGTGCCGCCTCGCGACTTCCCTCCCCACCAGGGGGCGTCACGCACATGCAGATGACGTCACCCTGGACCAAGACGATGGTAAACGAGGTGCACAACAAAGGCAAGCCGTCAAAGTTGCCCTTGGAGCACAAATCTAGCCGCAAGGACAAAGCACCCATTTCGTACTATGGTCCCCGCAAGAAGGTCTCTTTCCATAAGTACTTCCCTGGAAACGGAAAGCCGCACTCCTTCTACGTCATCGAGAAAAGCAAGAAGAAAATTCACCGGCATAGGTTAATGCCTTGAAGGTTTCTTGTGAAATGAGCGATTAACATTATTTTAAAGACAAATTTTTGTAATCCATGCTAGAACAAGGACTAACTGTTACTACAGACAGATGTTGGTTGAATGAACTTCACATCATAATTCGTGAATAAATTAAGACTTGCATGTAAGAATAGTGTTGAGCGTGTCTATCGCAGACTTTAGAGCGAGAAATATTTTGAATGGACGAGTGTTGCCGTGTAAATAAATAGACTATTTGGACAGATGCAGGTGAATAAGGACCTCAAGTGATGTTTTCAGAAACAAGCTGTACTTAAAAATCAAAGTTTTTATAATAGGGCTTTTAGCATGTAAGGTTTTATATTTAATTGATAACCAATAACTCAACTAATATCTTTTGTAATGATGTATATACATGGGCAGCTGAGTATCACTAATTTATATTTTATGCATAATGTCAAATAACATTTTATGAATGTTCATCTACCATGAAATATTGGTTTTTCAAGATTGTTGTTAGCTATCAAGTAACAGTTATAGTCGATATACCCCGTCGTTGATTGTTCCACGATTTAGATAGACCCCATTAGTTATTTTCACCTCGCAGTTGAAAAATATTTTAATATATAGGAATATTTACTGTACTTAATTTCCGATGTAGTTTTTAAGTGAATGTATAAAAATGAGCTTTGACATATTACTAATTTTGTACTGAAATCCGAACCACAAAATAAAAGTGGCCATTTAATTTTGTTATCGGCTTCTGACTAACATGTATTTTATTCTATCATCGTGTTTTAAGCTATATTTGCTACAAATGTGTATCTAAGCTGATTTCTAATAACATCGTGTGGCGACTGTGTTACAAACTATTACACCAAGGCTTTATTCAGCGCACGTTATTTTCCGCATTTTGCTTATACAAGCACATGGGTAGGCCTACAATATTCATGATGTAATAACTTCATTGGAATGTTTAATATTATACAGATATGTTGCGTTATAAAGCACGATAGGTACTTTCTCAAATGCATATATGTTCTGCAGTTTTTGTTGAGTTATATATTTGTTCTTTGTCATTTCAGATCACTTTTGCCAAAGTTACAATTTTCCGTACGAACTTTGCGACTATTATAAAATAAAATAAATAAACATTATACACTTGCTAACATCGTCTTAGTTTGTCAAAGTACTGTACTATTGGAGACATACCCCATTGCAATAATATGTCGTCCCATAAATCATAGACTGAGACTAAGAAAAAACAAACAAAACGAAAAAATGAGAAAAAAATCCTAGTTTGATTGTAGTCAACATATCCATAAAGCAAAACAACAGAACACGAAAGATCTCATAAGGAATTAGTCAGCAACAAATGAAGGAAATGAGAACAAAAATCCAAAAATTAAAGTCTCA
Source organism: Medauroidea extradentata (assembly GCA_003012365.1). NCBI lineage: Eukaryota > Metazoa > Arthropoda > Insecta > Phasmatodea > Phasmatidae > Medauroidea > Medauroidea extradentata. The sequence continues at coordinate 12,700 of PNEQ01035589.1, read as the reverse complement.
ACAAATACAAAACAAAATAATGTGTAAAACTCAGGACACCACAATTTTCATCTAAATTTTTTTATTTTTTATTTGTACCCGGTATTTTTTTTTATTTATTTTTTTTTTCATATTTTAGACACAAAATGTGACTAAATTTGGCTCGTATGAAATTTTTTTATCTCTCATAGTTTTCGCGTAATGGCTTGTTAAAGTCATATTTTGCATGTTTCCATTTTAATGTCTACACTAAAACCAACTGATATACCATACTCAAAAAAATCACAGTGGATAAAGACATTGCAGGCTACAATGCCATACTCATAAAATTACAAAATAAAAATTATTTGAATAAAAAAAATGCTGAAACTAAAAATAAAAATTTTAAAAATTCAATAATTTTTTTAAAATACAAGTAACTTTTATTCTTTAATTTTATGGGAAAAAAATAATAATCGCAAAACCAGCATAAACACAATGGCATGGCCTTAAACATTTTTTTTTGTGACAACGTAGACATATTTACTGTGTTGTACAGGTCTGATGATCTAATAAATACCTTCCAGCATATACACCATGCATTTTCGACCATACGTCCATATGACCTCCATATAGTATCAGACAGGGGTGGTTTTAGGGGAAGGGGTTACCAGGCTGAAGTGCCCCCCCCCCCCAAAAAAAAAATTGTGTGCCAACCTTTGTAGCCATAGTGCGTCCAGTCGCGTCAAGGAAGCTGGAGTTTTGTTTTATGATGATCCAAGTACATTTAATGTATCCTAGTTGTGTGTACGTTATTTATAATGTTCTGTTACAGTAAGCAATCACACTATTGAGATGGCTGGTATTTTTTTCAATCCATAAAATAAGGGCCCCCCTCCAAATTATGTTTATAAATCCACCACTGCTATGAGGAATCGTCTCCTGCAGATTGTTCCAACTGAACAATATCGTCCTGTGTACACTCGTATAGCAGATGTGTTAACAGGCGCCTCGACTGCATCTCACCTTGCCCCTGGCCAAATAACGGGACAGAATATCTCCGGACAAACCACTCCAGCCTCGCGCCTAGTGTGATGGCAAGATGCCAGGTTGTAATCCTCGTCAGAGAAGGTGAAAGGCCCCGAGGAACACAGGCAACAAACAGGCTCAAAGCAAACTTACCTTAGGCGCATTTTTATTCGGTGATTCTTTTACATTTTATTACTTTCCTTAATTTTTTCAGTATTATTAAATTTCAACTGCTTATAGTAAATGTTTTTATATGTTTTTCTCACTAAGGGGAGAACTATATGCTAAATTTAACTTATCAAATTTCGGCAATTCCTTCTGTTTTAAAATATATTAGGGAAATGTGGCAGTGTTGAGGCATATAAAATATTTGTGATGAATTTTGGTATCTTTTATTGGACTTGTAGTCATTCTTGTAAGTTAACCTATAATTATTTTGCAATGATTCTGCATGACAAATCAATGAAAGATCCCATTACTAATTGTTTCAAGCAGTTTATGAAAAATAAAATTTTGATAAAACAACTTGAATAAACGTTATGGCTCGAAAACAGAAAAATAAATAAAATTATCTAACATTTCCCCTTTAAGCAGCTTTCTGTCAAGAGTACAGGTTCATACATTACAATACAGTATTACTGTTTCTATTTTGTCTTATCTATTAAAGACTTCAACTATCTTCAAAATCATATGTACACACAAGAAGCCTTATTGTTACATACCCGGGAAGTCTTTATTCATCTGTTGCCTACGACACATGTGTGGTATTTTATGATTAGATGTATGAGAAAGAAGGAGAGAGAGAAACGTATAGGCTAAAAACTGATTTATTTCGTATAAGATGACTTTTCTCCTTTCACACGTCGGTAAAGTATAGTGACGTCGCTTACATGCAGGGAGAGCATTTAGCCTGTTCTCGTTAAAGTAAGTTATTTTAATATTTTTAAATTTCTTTGGGCTTTGCGTCTCGTCGACATCGAGGTCATTATATGGTTTGGAGACAACTTTACACGAGGCCAGGAACTAGGAAAGTATTCGGCCATGGCTTGGTGTTAAGGGCCACTCTGCTGGAGCGATTCAGGAAACTATGGAAAACAGAAAACCTCGTCACGTTATCCCACATTCGAAAACTCGGGGATCGAACCCGAATCGTCTTGGTGGTACGCGAGCGCTCTGTCAGCTAACCGCTGCCCATATTTTGCGTGGTATGTATTGCTCAGGATAAAGTGAGCAGTTTTGAAATCCTAGTCGCGTTTTTCTTTCAGACCATTTTGTTTTTCCTGCCATATTTTAGTATAAACAAAACGACCTAAGTGTCAGTCATAGAGTGCATAGATTGTACCATCCTCAGAAGTTAATAGCTGAGATCATAATAAGTGCATTTTTTACTATCGTTCTAGACGAGATGGTTTTTTAAATGTATTTATTCATATGCTTCCGGAGCCGAAGCTAATATGAAGAAGCTCTACAAACAATAAAAACAATGCAATACAATGCAAATAACAATAGCATAAATTTACTAAACGAATTCATTCATGGATGGATTATAACTATTTTTTTTGTCCAAATAGTGTACCCAAGTATGAACGTGAATACTGATAAGAAACTCGCAAACAGTAATAGTTCAAATATCACAGCAGACAAAGTCGAAACATAATAGTCATACAACAATTTCTTTACCATATATTTTAATGCTAAACAATATATTTTTATTAGGTTTTTAAAAGTGCTCACTTTATTGTGAACCACCTATATAATAGCTCATTGAGGGGGAGTTCATGCCAAATTTGAATGGTTTTAATAATGTTTATATTTCTACAAAATATGGTTTGTTTTATAGACATATGTGGTGACTATTTTTTACAGTAATGAACATTTTCTGGCTTTCATAGTTTTTGTACAGTGGAATGTTAAAGACAAAATTTGCGTAAAACGGTTTAATACACGAAACGAAAACCAACTGACTTACAGATATGAAATAATACACACTGAATAACAGTTTCACGGGCTATGTAAAGAGGCATATAAAAATCATCAGTAACATTTTAAGTATTTTTTTTAAATATATAAAATTGTAATTTTTTTGTTTTTAATTCAGCACTTGTATTCAAGTGTGATTTACATACACATCACGCTGTAGCCCGTGACAGGGTTATTCAGTGTAAATTATTTCATTTCTGTAAGTCAGTTGGTTTTCCTTTTTTGTATTAAACCGTTTAATGCAAATTTAGGTTTTGGCCTGCCATTATACAAAAAGTTTGAAAGCTAGAATATTTTCATTGCTGTAAAAAATTGTCTCAATATATATCTATAAAACAAACCATATCTCGTACAAATATAAAAAGTTTCAAAACTATTAAATTTTGCAGGGAGCCCCCCCTCTCCCTGAAAATACTTCGTGAAGTGGATATAGTGGTAGTAACGCCACCTTGAAAACATACTCTAAAATTTGGTATTTTTATTTGCAAATAAGCCCAATTAGGACTAAGCGAAGTACTAAAGTCGTGTCCGAAACGACTACTTAGGTTACTAAATTAACCACGTGACCAGGTTAGTAAAGTAAATATTTGGGTATTTAGGGTGTAAAATTTACTGAGGTGAAGTAGCACGCTAAATACCCAAAATAACTCCGTAAATTCGTTGGCTGCTGTTTACTTACGTTTTATACATCGGCTGAAAAACATACACATATCCATTTAAAAATGCTAATAATGTGAATTAAAAGCTCATAGTTTTATTTTGTATGTAGCAAATACTTTTTCTTTTAAAATAAATTTCGTATTTTGTGAATTAGGCTAATATCCCTAAAACCAAATCAATATTGACCTAGAATTCGTATTACAGGATGTGAAAAAAAAAAAACCGCTAAACAGTTTATATAGAATAACGAATAGACAATTTGTTCAACAGTGAAAAGAAAAAAATAAGTAAACAAACAAAACAACATCGAACTACCAACAAGTATCTAGTTTCCAACTTCGCCGTACGCCGCGCTGTTTTATGACGTTCGAATCTATCCACCCTTAATTCCCAAACCCTAAAAATGTAATAGGTTCGTTTGGAATACGAGGCCGCGGTGGCCGAGGGGTCAGACCTCTCGCCTCCCACCAAGGTGATCCGGGTTCGATTCCCGGCGTGTCCAGACCCCGGATTTTCGCATGTGGGAATAGTGCTGGACGATGCCGCTGGTCGGCGGGTTTTCTCGGGGATCTCCCGTTTCCCCCGCCCTTTCATTCCGGCGCTGCTCCATACTCACATTATATCACCACTCTCCAGCGTTAAAGACCTCGATGTTCGAGGCTCAAAAGCGACGGAGCAGTAAGGTCGACCTTGAAGCGCGCATCATCTGCCGCGTCGCCTCAACGATCCAAGCGCTGAACTAGCGTGCAAGCTTCCCGTCGAACCGTTTTTACTGTGGGACATTAAGCGGTGACCATATAATTTGATTGGTGGGAAGTCTGCAACTAAGTTCAGTGCAGGTCGCAATCTGAGTTTCACATGCATCCGGTTAGCACATTTTGAAGTACGGCAGTCTGAAAAGGCAGTTTTTAGCCATGTTGGAGGGCTTGGGAACAGTGTTTTTAATGAGCGCGGCGTCTTAACAATGAGGTTCCGACCTTGTCTGAAGTTTGTTTTCTTTTCGTACGTTGGCACAATTTGCACCCGGGGAATATTTTCGTAGAAAAAAACATGTTTACGAACACACTGCAACGCGATTTGAAACGTGGGGTAGGCGGCCCCCTTAAGCGCTGATCAAAATCTCACTTCACTTCGTTTGGGATACGGCTTTGGAGTTGGTGTCTTTTCTCTTTCGAGTCCAGATTGTTCCAGTACTGTACTGTTGTTTACATTCTTGGCCGACTTGCCACTTGTAACGTTGTATTTGAAGAACCTCCTGTCATCGATATCTTCCCACGTATTTCCTGCCACTTTAATTAAGATAATTTTTAGTTTCGCCGATCCATTTGATCGTAGGCCTGTTTTTGCTATGTTTCTATTTTCATCAAATTCGACTATTTGCTTTGTGATTCTGCCAGAGCTCACATTTTTAATGTGTCCGTAGTATTTTATTCTGCGTTTCCTGATTTCACTATTGGTGGCTGTGCAATTATTTCGTTTTATTTAAAGAAATTTAATTTTATTGTCGATCATCACTATTGCATCAAATATCGGACAGCTTTGGCAATTCAGCAAGAACAATGATTAAGTTTCCAAGTCGAGCCAATAGATAACAGCACGCTTCATTTTATTAATTTAAAATTTACGTTGCCAACATAACAAGCAGGAGAAAAACTTTTTTTTTTCTTGACGAATAACCAGCTTTCACAGCCACGACTGAAAATAAATGACTAAAACAAAAACAGCAGTTCGGCGAAAATATAAACAAAAGAAAATTAATGTTAACGGTAATGTTATAACATTCCTTTATTAAAAAGTTACATTTCTTGTGATAGGTTATTATTCACAGAGTTCTTTTTGTTATTACCGTAGAGCCGTCAAGTGATGATCTAGATAGTTTGTGATAGCATCACTCCCGCTATTTTCGTTTTATGGATAGACTGTAAACACATTTTCGACTCACTACTTATATTCCACACAAAAGTTAAATTCGAAAGCCGCAAAAAAAATTATTTTAGCATATCGTAAATGGTTGTTATTGTGGGACAGTTGGGGGTGACAGTTCGGTGTCGCTAAAGATGTTTATTTTGAGGTTGCTTAGATAGTTGAGATTAAAAAAAGAATGTTAAATAGCATTATTATGTGATTTATAATATTCAAATAGTTTATTTGTTGGCCAAATAGCCTAAAAATGTATTTTAAGGCCATGCTCTCTTGTTTATACTTTTTAGAGAAATTGATTTTTTACGCCTAAGCGAGAGCAGATATCAAATATACATCTGGCAGTTTTGTTTAAAATCGTCTTCTCTATGTCTGCTGATTTTTATATGGCATTAAATAGAATGGTTTTAGGTAATTATGTAAGTAACGAAATTATGGTTCGTTGAATTTTTACAGTATAATTTCTTGTTTCGAAAAATAAAAAACAAAAATAGTTATCATAACAAAAACAATTTTAAACAAAACTGCCAGACAGATCTTTGACATCTGCTCTGGTTTAAGCTTAAAAAAAATAATAATCTCAAAATTAGTGAAAACTAAAGTGCGTTGCCACAATGGCATCCCTGCTGTCGGAAAGCAACCTTGGTTTACGGTATTGAAAAGGAATTAAAAAGTGTTGAGTCTATCTTGAACGGCCTGTATCAAAAATCTCCGTTTACATCTGCCATAGTAGGCTGAGTTGGCGAGACTACTACAATTCATTGCACCCTGGCGAACGCAGTCTATTCTTTCACCCAGGCAAATTTAACAAGCTTCCTCTGCGAAGGCGACCGAACGAAAACCAAGGGATCCCCTTCCCGTCTGGTGCATTTTCTTAATCACCGATCGGCCATTAAATCGAAGACTCTCGGTCCCCCTTATTTTCCTTGCCCTGGAGGGGGTGGTGGTGGTATGAAGGGGACGGGGTCCCATGCCCACGACTATCGGTGCTGACAAGGGGAGTGTTCTACTAGGGTGGAGAAGGGCGAGAGGGTACGTATTAATGGTCCTATTTCTGCTCCCCACACGCCCTTATAGCTTACACACCCTACAACCCCTCTGAAACAAAGACGGGTTCACCGGCGTGATGAAATATTCACGGTCGTGCTTGCGTGACGTGCGTGCGTGTCTCCGAGGTTCTGAGTGATCGCTCGCGAGGGAGCGTGGGAGAGTGCGTGTGTGTGTGTGAGAGAGAGAATATCGTGTAGGAGGTTTGTCAGACAGACGTTAGCGCGCCTGCCGTATAGCAGAAATAACACACCTCACAGTCTTGCCACTGGTGCTATTATCTACAGCTGGTTGAACTCCTCAGAAAAAAAGAGGGGGGGGGGTTGAGGGAGAGTTATGAAACACGAACAAGAAGACCCCCCCCCCCCCCCCTCCCTCACGGAAAATTCTTTGCCGACCCCAGACTCCGGCAAACCAGCAAATAATTGAAGGAAGCCTGCAGGCGTTCTTTGTGGGCTCAACCTCCCCTGCGGCGTATACGAGGATTTTATAAGGTCAATTATCTCTCATCATTATAATAGCATTAGAAAGTCTGAGGTGTTATTTCGAGGAATGTCTGAAGGAATTCTTTGAAGAACTTTTTTTTCTTCCCTTTGAATTCGTCGACTGTTGGTAATTTTCCAAGTAAGTACATGCATACCAATTTGGGAACACAAAGGAATAAGCTTTTTTATATTTTTTAAAAATAAAAGAACCACCAGAAGAACTACGCCGAAATGTACAGTGAATAATTTTTAACTCGTGAACAAACACTCAAAAGAAAGCCAACTTATTTTTTTCCCGAAATAAATATGTATTTGATTTATTACCTGTCTTACTAACTGGGGAAAGAATACATAAATGCCGCATAACTGATTTTGTTGGTCCAAAAATAACTTATAAGTTAACGCGTAAGAAAACTAAATATTTTGCTGACAAAACTTGGCAATATTTAAACGAATACTGTGTTTGGGTGGTACAACCAAAGTGTACCTTCGTTCATATTTCATAGAGCTGAAAAGTTTTTTTTTTCTCTTTGCGATTCTCGTGAAAATATAATAATTTTCTCCTTCTTAAAAATGAGGCTGAATTGTATAGGAAGCAACTCTAATTATAAAGGTACTGTTTCAATAGATAACAACAATTTACGATAGAAAATTTCAAAGTATTACATCTTTGTTTATGTCAAGTATTTGATTACCTGTAAAAATGAAAACACGTAGACCTATTTGCAGTAAGCGAAAACTCTGGCTGTGATTGCTGAGATGTTGACTACCAGTAATTATGGTTCACATCTCAGGTGTATATATAGATATGTTCTACAATTCAAAATGAAACTCTATGTAAAACTAAGCAAGTTTTTTGTTCCACCGACCAACTAGCAATATTCTAGAAAAATTAATAAAAACTATCTGATTTCGGCAGTAAACTACCTAATTTACCATACACATAAAACACAAACATTCCGTTTACTTTTGCGAAACAAAGCACAGTTTATTAACTTTTTTTTTTTTTTTTTTTTTACAGTAACAAACATTCGTACTCTTTATCAATATCACAATGCACAATATCATAGGAAATTGCCGTTTTATTTTTGTTTCTTATAACGGGGCCAAAAACAAAACTGCATCATGCTATTGCAAACAATTACTTGGTAAATAAAATCATTAAATTATTTTTCAAATATATTTAAAAATATGATTAAAATAATCTAAAAGACATTTACAATTATTTGGCTCCAAGTAACAAATCCTTAAGGAGGATTCAAATGTAACATTCCTAAAACATACATATAATTTACGTTTATATTTCTGCCTTCAACTCATATCAGTCACTCAACAAACGCCTAAGATTTCAGGGAGGTTATTTTTTATAATTTCACATGGGCAATCCAAGGTCATTTTTTTACCGTAGATAATATGTTGTACAGCATCTACTTTGAACATAATATATAACTGTAGTTGTTTCTGGCTTTCTTACATAATTTGTATTACTGTTCTTCGCAACTCTTAACTCTCGTCACATTGTGATAATTGAGTATACACATACTGCTACTTCAAATCACAAGTATACACGATGTTTCAATATCTTAGCTGAAGTCTGCTCACGGTGACAAAAACTTGGCTGTCTTTGAATACTCTGCTTTGAAATAAATTATTCAGACGACGAAGCCTCGGGCCTGCCACCAAGAAACATAAAAATGCAACAGAAATTTCAGTAAGCTCAATCATTCTTCCACTGACACTCATTAACATCATTCAGCTGTTAATGAGCATGATCTCGAACTATTTCTAGTAAGAAACGTGACATTTTTCTTGTCACAAAGGCATTATTCTGAGATACAGCCGTTGCTTCTGGATTATGTATCTCAACAAGTAGCATCCGTCTTTCATGAACACGCAACCATTTGACAAAATTTACTTCGTCTACTACAAAAATACCCATTCGGAATCCTGATGAGGGATTAAATAATTTTCTTTTTTTAACAATGGGAACTAAAATCAGGATGACATGAGCCGGAAATCAAACACGGTTCCTCCAAAATGAGCGTCTCACGTGTAAGTCATCTCACTGAGTATGAGGGATTAAATGTTCAATTTAAATGTTAGCCTTTCTTATGCAATAAACCTAATTGAGTAAAATTATTGAAACAGCTACCTAATATTCTAACAATCAACTATCGATATGCTGTCAGTTTACAGTTTTTTTTTAACTATTCTAATTTTTTCTAAGGTACTGCTACGATATAGGCGGTTCGGGATAAAGTGAACACTCAAAAAAGTTCTGCTAAAGTTCTATTTTCAGGCAATTCGTATCTTTCCGCGCGTAACGGCTAACGACGGGAAATGTCTAACCTCTCTGTACCCGTCACTTGATCTTTGCGCGTGTAAGACAAATTGTGCGGTCGGTAGGAACTTATATAGTTAAAAAAAAATTAATTAATAGGGACTGGAAAATTTCGTGAATTCGATAACCTGTAGGCTAGAATCCATTGTACTATGCATACTCAAGCCCCGTATATTCGTTCATTGTCTGTTGTTCCACCGAGTCGGGGCTTGAGTATGCATAGGATAGTTAATTCTAGCCTACCAGTCATTGAATTCGCGAAATTTTCCAGTTCCTATTAATTATACAAAATACAAATATGTAAATTTCAGTTGATTTTTATTTCTGTAGTGTTGTATGTAAATAGGAAAATACACGGAACTACATTCAGTAATTCGCTACCAACCATACAAGTTGTAAGGTAACTATTGTTAATGTTGAATTATATGCAGTAACGGTTAGTGATATTTTTCATAGGTTAAATCTTTAGTGCTCACTTTACCCCGAACGACCTATAACTTTACAGACACACTGGAATTTCGTGATGTGTGCGCTTTACAGGATAGACTCAGCATCTCCAATACATTTCCTTCCCGCCATTTCCCTGCGGCACGAGGTGCAGCCTGCTTTATGCCGGAATCACAATTGAGGAGTTGACTGGAATAAAGGCCTTAGAAAGAAAATTGCATTGCGAGATAATGACCGGTATATGTATGGGAGAAATTAGTTTTTTTTATTTCACGTTTCTCTCACATTATTTTCTCTTAATACCGATAAGTAATATAACGGAAGACCCATAAGTCCGGTCTCATAAGGCAAATAGAAATTGGTGGAATATAGAATGTTTTAATAGTGTTGTATTGCAATGAAATGTTACTGTGAATAACATTACTACTACATGCCGCTGCATCCCGCCGACCACGTTACATCGTGTACAAAGCAATTTGAACCATCGCATACGCATGTGCAAAGTACATTGCGACCATCAATTTGAGCATTTTGTGTTTTAATGACACGGGGAAGTCAACACACTGATGTTGTCTTTACGCCATCTCATTAAAACACTATTAAAACATTCCATATTTCACCAATTTCTATTTGCCCTATGAGACCGGACTTACGGGACATTCTGTATATTTACATAACACAAATTATTAGTAGTTGCTATAAACATAGTCAAAAGAAAAAAAATATTAATAGCGTAATGGTACCAGCACAGGTCAACACAAAAATTGATAACTTGTTGAATTCAGATATCGATACAAAAATTTGTAGGTGTCTTCTATGAACATAATCGTACAAGATAAACTGTTTGATTGAAGAAAAGCCTTAGCTTACTAAAGCCTTTACTCCAGCCAACTTCTCAATTGTGCGACAGAAGTGACGCGAAATGCGCGACGCGAATAACTAAAACTAGTCAATCAGCGTCGAGACATCTGTGACGTCAGCGCGTCCGCCTCGACACTGACTGAATGACTATTGCCCTTCGCCATTGTGATTCCGACATTAAGCGTGAAGCACTAACAATTTCATAGAATTTACTTTCGCCAGAGTTTCTGGAAGTAAGACTGAAACTTCTTCACCAGCGTGTAGAGTAGTCGATCTCTCTAACGAGAGGTGTTAAGATGGCGTGGTACGCAAGTCAACGCTAAAAGCATCAGTCTATAACTGTAGGTTTCTTGAAGCCAATTTGCAAAGGTAAAAAAAACAGCAATCCTTGACAATAATTTTAGCCAACGTTTCGAACAAAATTGTTTCCAGTGTTACGAATTTCTGAGGCACAATCTCTGACGCCGGAACCTCGTGCATTTAACTGCGGCGCAAGAGATCACGCGTAACGAATTAGTGATTCTGGATAAATATTTACTCATAAAGTTGGCAAATACCATTATCTAGTATTGTCGTTTTGTATTTTATCCATATTGACTTCGAAAAAAGTGTAGAATTCAATATATGTTTTCAGCCTATATTCATGGCATTCTGCATCATGCAGACGAATTTTTAGTGAATACAGGCAACATACACAATGTTCCTCTCCTACAGTCATCGATATTTTACGGTGCAAACCAGTAGTACACGTTCTGCATTATATAGTGACGTAAAACGGTTTTATATAATGTTAGAAATGTGTGTGTATGTAGGTACTATACACACACGCTGTTACGGTGTCGCAATCCCGCGGCGTCGGTGGCATTGCAGAAAGGTGGTCATTGGGTGTTGGGTAGTCAACAAGTCACTGGAAAGAGGTGGATTGCAGTAACAAGGGTGTCCCAGGAATCCAATGACTTGAGGAGTTAAATGGGCTTTAACACTTACCCAACGCCCTTGCAAAACTCCTTCATTACTCTGCCCCTGAGCATAGCTGGGAGCTATGAGGATGTGAGGATTTTGACGGTCTGGTGAAGGTGCAAAGAATGATATCGAGCTAACTACGGGAGCGAGAGAGGAGTTGGCGTGAGAGTCGGGTGGAGATTCTTCTGCTCCGGACGGCGACCGCACCTACGGACTCTGGGTGCTACCCTCTGACTTAGAATGAGCACCGACGGTGAAGGACTTCTTCTCTATCTTCAACGGCGGTACGAGCATTGAGTTTCCTTTTGGTTTATGAAAGGAAAGCGATCCTTTACTCTTATCTCCTGTCTCGACTTATCCTAACCCTTCCTCTCGCCTATATTTATCTATTACTTTATTTCCTTGTTTGCTTCCATAACTAATAAACTCTGTTACCTTTCATCCCTTGCCTATTTATCTTCCCCTTCCCGGCTAAACTTTGTAACAACACGCACATGAAGATGCATACAGAATCAGTAGAGACCTGAAAAATTCGCGTTTCTCTTTTGGCCCCGAGCTAGAATTGCAGCAACTGTATGTTCGTGTCACTTTCGCAATCGGCCCGTGACTTATTTGACACTTCCTGGAAGTCGCTTAGCCAATATTACAGAAGCAACTATATGCAGGCCCATATCACAGCGTCATCGAGCCATCAGTGAGCAGATAATGTCTGCTTGGATACATAGATGTTAGTAGATAGGTTTAGTATGTTCTGGGACAGCGGCTTGCGGCTGAGGATTTGAGGATTCGTGCCGCCATCTTGTTTCCGGCGGCCATCTTGTTTCCGGCGGCCATCTTGTTTCCGGCCGCCATCTTGGATTACGTCACTTTCAAAATTTTCCAAAATTTCCCAAAATTAAAAAAAAATTCAAAAAATTAAAAAAAATTTCAAAAATTAAAAAAATCTAAAAAATAATTTTACATCCATCCACCATCTTGGAATAATACCCCCCTTCCCCCATCCCCCCCC
>PNEQ01035588.1:17522-52786 GCA_003012365.1 Medauroidea extradentata | reverse complement strand
AGGGGGCACTTTCCTACCAATGGATGGTCGTTTTCGGGGTCCGAGGCACATATTACGTCCACTCGACGTCGCGGGGGCGGCGTCTAGGCGCCGCTACCTCGTCGCGCACGTGGGCGGGTGTGTTCCAATATGCGCAAGCCGCTGGGCTTGATGCGCACGACGGGCTCAGATCAGGGGAGGTCAGGGACGACCCGCGTCAATACATAAAGTCAAATGAATATCAAACACATTTTAATTTTGAACTGGGAATTTTTCACACAGTTTTCATGTCTGGAAAGTTTGTATATATTGAAAATACGTTACTATGCGTCGGCCCACGGCGAGTCACATAGCCTTCCGCCTACACGTGGGCACCTGGCTTACTGCAGTGCTCGGCTCCCCCCAATTGTATGATACACGGCAGAGAGTATAGACCCACTGAGGAACCATCATCTTTGCTACTTTGATAGTTTTATTCTGGTTGTCAATCTTTTCTCTACATCGCTTTCGCCTTCGCTCCGCAGTATACTCTTGTCCTCTTAACGAATTTTTTCTAATAGGAATTTTCGTATTCAGTGTAATTTTGTGAGTGCTAACCACATGTGTGTTAGCACATAAACACGCGGTCAAATCAACCTCCAAGTCTCCAACTTACTTCTACTTGGTTAGGAGCTGGCTTTCCTATAGTCCTAGGGTGTGGGTGTGCGGGATGGCCCAAAAGAGCCACTGTAAGGTAGTGTTTTTTCAGGTGCTAACCAGGCTCCCTTTGCAGAGCTTCAGCTTCTGAAATGCCAAGCGGAGAGAGACGGCACGTTGTTTCAGACGTACCACGACCCCTTCTAAGTCACAAATTGAACCCAACTTCACCATCTCCCCCACTCTCCCTGGAACGGCAACATGACGCCAAACGAGTTGGCGTGTTGAGAACACCAGAAACCGACACGCTTACAAGGGAAGCAAGACCTGAGAAGTCACGCTACGACCAAGTGGGTGGACCGTCATCTTGGAAAGCTACAACGCATCACCACCCTAGCTGGCGCCAGGAATAATGGTACTGCAGCCACACCACCACACTTAAGTATAGGTACAAGCAGCATAGCTACGGAGTGTCACACATGCAGATTACCTCTGTTCCTTGACTTGCTCTTCGGGGAAGCAAACAAATAGTGTTGACAATGTTACTAATTGTAAAGTGATTTCGAACGTGATAGCATGAAAGTGAACAATCTCGAAGATGCCAGCCTGCCCAAGACGACCAGTGTATATGATTCACCCCATTGTGATGGACTGGAGAAGGAGCCGGCCATGCGTGTGTCATGTAGGACACCACCAGCACGTCCAAGCAACAGAACTGGCTACAGATTGAGGTGTGTTTGCATGTACCCAGTGAACGAGTCCTCCATGACCAACGTTACGACCACAACCATGAACAGGACTACCACCGCCAATCTCACCACGAGGGCCCTTACGCTGCCTGGACGCCACAACAGCCATCTCAACAGATCACGCGGAGCATCGAAACCAGCCTCCACAGAAAATTGTGGGCCGCGACCAGCAGTAACCTGAACTTAAAGACTACATGCTGCCAAGAGTCACGATCGATCCAATTCCCCTGAGTTCTCAGGACACATGTATGAAGATATAGGGAAGTTTCTGCAGCTGTGTGAGACCAGGTTAGTCCGAAATGATGTACTATGTGAAGTGTGGGTAGAGCAGTCAAGAGCAGCCTGCACGGGAATGTGGACTGGTGGGATATTTGGGGCTGCATGTTGATGTGGGAAGAGTTTGCAGGTGGACTCGGAAAGAAATATAGTCCCACAGAAGCTGTGGCAGACTGCTAAGCACAGTTCTACTGGGACAGGCAGAAGGAGACGAGTCGGTACAGAAGTTTGTGGCATGGAAGATTTAACTTTTCCAGAGAATCTAACCACTCTTCCCACCATAGGACGTCACACCCCAACTGAGGCTGGAAATACAACATTTTGTTACAGAAATACCAGGCGAACCAGTGGAATGCTATATACACAGTGACATTATGGCACAATGGGTTGTCAACCAGCTGACCCGGGGACTTACAATGACCACACCATGATGGAACAAAGTCAGATGGGTCACATCCACAGAGCGTGAACCAAGCCCCGCTGCCCCTCCCAGAATGACCAGACTGGCGAGTGAGGCACCGCCACCAGCCGCCTCCAGTATGGAAGCAACCACATGGGTAACCACCACAGCATCACACCTGCCTGCTGCCGACATTTCACTGGCATAGAGACTGCCCAGTGAGGAACACCCAAAGTCCGACCCAAGGGAAACACCCAAGTGAGGGAAGTAGGCCGGTCACCAACATCACCACCGTCAAACCACCCCTACACCCGAATCTGACCATCGCTATTGATGTCCTGCACCTAGGGCAATTCACTGCAGCCGAAGACAAACTACTTTGCATCATGACTGAGGTCAACCGACAGCCTGCCACCCTAGTCGACACAACCCCCAGCCATACCTTTATCGCCACTCGCCTAGGCGACCCCGACTCAGCACTCTGCAGCTAGCAATGAGAGAGGGGTGCAGTATTACAGGGGAAAACGAACCTCATTACCAGAAGCCACAATCAGACATCACACATCGAGGCCCTGGTCATCTATTATCTCCGAGAGTCCATGGTCCTGGGACAACCTTGGTTGCAGCAGCAAGAAACCATCGCTGAGGTGGCGATGAGGAGAGTGCCCATGGGGGGGAGAGTGATGGACCATCTATGCCATCGACCAACAGCTGGTCGAATATCGCCCCATCAACCTGGACAAACTCGATAACGACTTCCCCTGACTTCCAGGAGGCA
This sequence comes from Medauroidea extradentata, assembly GCA_003012365.1. NCBI lineage: Eukaryota > Metazoa > Arthropoda > Insecta > Phasmatodea > Phasmatidae > Medauroidea > Medauroidea extradentata. The sequence continues at coordinate 49,968 of PNEQ01035588.1, read as the reverse complement.
GTGCAGAACATCCTGGATTAGCAGAAAGACATCTTCACCTACTCCGACCTACTCCACAATACGACAGCCTTAGAAGACTTCAAACCAACCACTGCAGCAGACCCTGTCTACTCCAACCCACAGGGCTACAGCATGTACGAGCAGAAGGTAATACGTGATCAGGTCGTCGAGATGGTGAAGGAAGGTGTCACTGAGCCATTCAATAGCCGGTACAATGCTCGGATAGTGCTAGCACCCAAGAAGGATGGGTTTCTATATTTTTGCATCGACTTCCGACCTCTCAAGCTCGTGACAGAAGGTGTGCCACCACCGAGGATCAGTGTTCACGAAGCCCTGTCTGGCTTGAGCGATACCAGAGTGTTCTCGATGCTTGATTTGTGTGTATTGGCAAGTCCTGATATGGCTAGAAGAAAGACTGCCTTTACGATGCCCGATGCTTCCTGTCTGGGCTATGCCCTTTTATCTGAAATGTGTACCATCCATTTTCCAATACATGATGACCTGGGTATCGGAAGGCTACATCGGCGAGTTTGTTACCGCCTACCTCGACATCATCATCTGGTCCCAGACCTGGGAGGGCCACATTCAACACCTGGGGCCATATTGGAAAGACTAGTCAAGTGTCAACTTGTTGTCTCACTCCAGAAATGTCATATCGGCCAGAAGTCAGTGGATTTCTTCGTCCAGAAGGGAACTAAACACATCCAGAATACCTGGCCAAGACAGCTGACAGCACCTTCCTCATAACACAGAAGCAGATGCAGTGTTTCATCGGCATGGCCAACTGGTTGCGCAACTACATACCCCACTTTGCGACGATCGCCACCCCCCTCATGGACTTAGATAAGCTCAATGGCTGGGCTTTGCTATTGCAATAATTTGATTTTGTGGTTGAGCATGTCCACAGAGCTGATAACGAACTGCCGACTACCGAACCCGGACCATTTACTAACCGATGACTTTGAGAATGCTGTGATGTTTCCCCTGGAATGCCCCCCCCCCCCATACCAATGAGTGGGAGCAAGGTGGATGAACACATCTCCCTTTAGGCCATCAAACTGGCCCGACAAACCGCCTGGTCAGATATATGCACACATACTGGATGTGCAGAAATCCTTCCCTGCAGCCCAACAGCTAGCTGCAAAGTGTGCAGCTTGGCATGTGGCCATTGTATGTAATGTAAACAGCATGCTGGAAACCAAAGCCCCATATAAAACTGTGAAGTGGAAAGTGCTTATACCCTGCGGAGGCTCGAGAGATTGTGTTGTACTTCGCCCATAGTGACAACCTTGCCGGCCACCCTGGTATTGACCAAAATGTGAGAAATGTGTTTTAACATTATCACTGGCCCGGCCTATGCTTCGACTAGTGGGAGTTTGTGAGGGTATATCAGGCCTGCCAACAGTGCAAAGCACAACGTACCAACACGGTCGAACAGCAGGCCCCCCCATACCCCCTCCTCAAAAATTTGAATCGATCACATTTCACTTTATGCGGTCTTATCCTCGAACATCCAAGGGAAATAGATTTTTACTTTTCGTGACCAACAAGTTCTCGTTGTGGACAGAGGCATACCCACTAACCAACACCTGCAGCTGCACACTAATCAGGACTTTGAAACTTGAGTTATTCCCGACGTGAGGATACCCTAAGCGTACTGCTATTCGACAATGGTTCTAAATTCTGTGGGTGCCTGTCGACGCGCTGGTGTTGTGAGTGGCAGGTGCAGCATTGGACGCCACTGACGAACCACCCCTGTTCAAACCCAACAGAGTGGAGAAGTCTGGAGCTAAAGGTCCAACTACATCTCAGAGTGGGGGCAGACCACTCACAGTGAGACCAACAGCTACCTGATGTCCTATTCGGCATCCGATGCCAGGGTGTACGCTGCCACCAGCCAGATGCTGGTGGCCTTGGTGCAGGGATGTCACCTGCCACGCCCAAGGGGAACCACATCAGCCAGAACATTGCAATGATGCCTATGCCTCGCGTCGCATTGCCGATATCGATGCCGCCCTCAGACCCCAGGCAGCATACTTGCAGATCATACACACACCTGAACGACTCCCATCACTGCTAGGAGCTGGGGCGCAGGTGAACGCCCAGAACCACCCACAGACAGTTGGGTCCTGGCACTTCTGTGTCGGACACATATCCAAACAGACTGGGCCCCACATCGTGTAGAAGTGCCTGGGCTGGCATGTCTACCTGGTCAGAGTCAGCGAGGGGAGGCTCTGTAAACTACACCGAGAGGACTTGCGGGTAATCCCCCTCATGCCCACAGAGGAGATGGATGCCAGCGCTGAGACACCGCTCCCGATGGAAGAAGGTGGGCGACGGATGCCTGTAATGGAAGCAGACGAGACGGGGGCAGAGCACACCAAAAGCACGGGCATAACAGCAGCCCTGGTCGGCCTGTTCCCACAGACACCAGTCATCCTGATGCCAGACATGCCAGCACCGACAGCCGAGCCGGAGCCTATCGTCATGATGCCAGAGGAAGACAAGGCAGACGAGATCATCCTGATTTCGGAGCTGGACGGACCCTTAGAGGCCATCTTCACTGTCCGAGTAGAGGAGCCAGACGAGAATCCACTTTCCTGACGCTGCCACTGCCGGACCATAACACCTCTGCCGGTGGCCGAACCCAGATGCCCCATGTCCCCAGACATGCACGGGACGACTTTAGCGCCGGTAGGCAGATGATGCCACTGCCACCAGAATTGTTCCGGCCCCACCTACACCTGATTCCCCAGGACTGAGCAGAGTTCGGGAAAACAGGTCCCAAACCACACACCCATGAACACCAAAGGTAGGGGAAGCAGCAATGCAGCTGCAGGGAGCGAGCATCGAGTGCCAGTAGATGCCACCACAACCGAAGCAGATGGCGCCCCATGCCAGGGTTTACCGACCTTGACACCTCCAGAGGCCCTGGGATGCGTCAGCCGACGGCCCTGCCAGGCATCCTCGGGATGAGAGGCAACAGAGGAGTATGATAGACCGACATCGAGCGACCACTCATGGTGAAGGCCTTACCATCTGCAGCCCGGTCTGCAGCCGCACAGGCGAGGAGGCTGCCCACGACTCGACGACACCGCTGACATACACCAGACTAGTGTGTTTCGGCACTCGAGCCGGAGGGACACCAACGCCCGACACCATGCTGAAAGGAGTACCGGCACGCACGCATCGACCGAGGCCGGTCGTCTCCAGGGGGTTGGGGATGTATGTCATTATACCAGGCCAGGTACATTAATGTCCACTCTCGACACATGTGCGTGTATTCTCCGAGTAATCCAGCCCTCTAACCGTGTGGTGCGACGCTGGTGTTTTGTGGTGTCAGTGTTTGCTTGCCGGAGTTGGCAAAGTCGAGCCAATGCAGAGCAGTGCAAGGTGCTGTGTTTAAGTGTGCTGCCACATTCCTTACATGTGCTGTCATGTTCGACAGGTCGCTGTCAAGAGCCAAGTGATAAAAATTAATAAAGTGTATGATGGTGCCTCTCTTTTCCATCAAGACTCTCGAAAATATCCACAAGGCTGATACAAATGTCACCAAGTCACGTAACTGTCAACTGTACCATGTTTGTCACTTGCTTGTGTTTTGTTTATTGTAAAGTGCAGTCCCATCACCCTTTTTATTCGTTTAACCACAAATACACAAAGTACTATTATTATCAAACACATTTTAATTTGGAACGGGAAATTATACACACAGTTTTCATGTCCAGATATTATGTATTTACTTAAAATACGTTACTAGGGCACACGCCAGCGGCGAGTCATTTATCCATCTGCCAATGCGTGTGCACCTGGCGACCGACCACAAGTATGTGTGTTAGCAAATAAACACATGGTCAAACCAACCTTCAAGTATCCTAAATTTATTTCTACTTGGTTAGGAGCTGGCTGTCCTATAGCCCTAGGGCATGGGTGTGCGGGACAGCCGAAACGAGCCAGTACTAGGCAGTGTTTTTTCAGGCGCTTCCGGCTCCCTTTGCAGAGCATCAACTTCGGAACGCCAAGCGGAGAGAGAGGGCACGCTGGCACGGATATACCACGACCACTTCTGAGTCTCATGTTGCCAGCTGCATCCTTAGACGGGTGGCATTCAAATTGAACCTGTCACCATCTATACTCCCTCTCTCGCTGCCGAATGGCGACAATCTCGTGTGTTATTAAGTTTATCGACTTTTATTTTATGCATCGTTGAATTTTCTTGTTTACTTCATGTATCTTTGAAATGTCCTGCAGATTGATGGTTTTCTTAGTGTATTATGTTAATTGATTTGTTGTACTGTTTCTGGGCCACTACATTTCCGAGCGTTTGATAAGGAGCGAGTTATAGCTTTTGCATATCTTCACTCTGATTAACTGCGACTGCAAATATTTACTGTCGACACAAGATGACCGTCCAACGCCTTGTGATTTCAAGAACTACTACAGTGCACCAAGTACTGACGTGAAGTTTTATAAAATATAAGCTGAATCTTTTTAAACTCAGCAACTTATTTACGCGAGGGACAGTTTAAGTCAAACCCCAAGAGCACCAGGCTGGTATAGATACACATGGCAATTACTAGTTCTGATGCTGAACAGTTAATTAAAAGATACTATAAATATGTTTAGCGCTAAAGTTCTTTTAAAGGAATAAATAATAAAAGGCTGTAGTGGGTGCTGTGTCGTGAGTGGTACTGTACATGACGAAGACGTGAGCAACCACCACACATCTGTTGTAAGAGGAGTAACACGCCATACTGAAGCGTAATGGAAAACTCCACTGCTGACAACAGCATCACTTGTTGGCTGCACCTATTGTTTTGTTTGTTTCGGATAATGTGAATGATGGTACTTTATGGAACTTTTCTCTTATCATTAAGTATTAATGTTTGAACGTATTTTAAAATTAATTGTGTCAATGGTATTGTACTTTTCATTGTACTTAGAATAAAGGATAGCTTGGGAGACTTGTGTATTTACGGGACTATTTCCCCAGGTTCCGTAATGTGAACTACACTAAGCTGTTTAAATACCAGGTGGGACAATTTATAATGAAATTACAGGATACTTTGCATCTGTATATTTTTCATGGTATGCTTTATATTCTAATATTTTTATTATTGTTTTTATTTATAACCTCACTTGGAAAGTAATGTTTAAAATCAGTAAACTTTAAATTAATTTTTTTTAAATTACCTCAATTTATTTTATTTTATTATTGGGTTATATGATTTGTTAGTACAGTAAACTCCCGATCTAACGACATAGGCGATCTAACAACGTAATTTCCAGGAACTGTGGGAATATTAATATTTTTGAAATTCATCAAATCTAAGCAAAGTGAAATATATCACAGTAAAAAGTTATTTAAAAAATAATTATCGTACATTAAACAATAACATAATGCAGTTATCTTAAATTAGTAATATGCAGCTGTAAAAAAAACTGTTTAAAAATGCTAGAAACTTTGGCTGGAATATAGTCGAAGCGCGCGCCGGATGTGTAGGCCGCCCGCGCAACACTGACATGTGTGAGACATGATAACTAACGCTGCCTTATCTCCTCCTGCTCCCCCTCACTTCTCCCTGCTTCGTCCTGCCTGAACTTCCCTCTCACATTCTTCCATGTGTCCTTATCTCAGCTATGCAGTTTGATACGCGACGTGGCATAGCAATGATAATTTACGACCTTTATTGAGGAACTGTGAAAAATTCGGGTCAAAAAATTGGAAACGTAAGGAAAATCGTCCGTGTGGCAATTTCCTTTGTGAGTGCTGTGCTGTAAGAACCAAGCCGCTAAAGATAGATAACATCCCTCCTGACTGTCCATACTAGCCAATAACTACTCACCCCACCCCTTCCCAACGAACAAGCCAGATTGTGCTTGTGCGCATCAACTGCCGCCTGTGATAAGTCACCTGCAACTTGCATCTTGTCTCACCACAAAGCAGAGCCACACGTTTGTTTTTCCTCTCCCACTCGGCGACTCTCTCCCATGTTTCCGTGTCCGTGATAGACCAGGGGGATTGGGTTTAAGAGACGACACAGTTTTTTTGCACCCTCATTACAGCACGGCATAAAATAGGATCATCATTGCACTCAAGTCCGTAAAAGAAAAAACCCAGCGTTATATCATCTTTTTTTCTCTAGCTGCAGAATTGAGCTCGGCTTGACCTTGACAACTTCCGCAGTATTGATCACTAATCACGTGGCTATGAAATAGCTGCGATGCAAAAACGGCCTACGACGCAAACAAAACAGTCCCGTCACCGTGTGCAGTATGTGAGCTGATAAGGTTTTTGTTTTATTCTCGATCGACAGTGAAGCAATAAGAGCAACTGCAGCCAGAGAACAGTGAGCCACTTCGCCTCTATTCGCAGTACAGAGCATTAAACTGGTGCATTGTGCATAGTTGCGTGATTTTTCCAATAGACCTACAACTTTTTGCGACGAGTAATGCAGTCGTTATTTTATATGTTACAACACCTTGAAAAGGCAGTTTTTTGCCCTTTTGAGTGGCTCTAAATTCGCGTTCATAATAGGTGTTCCAGTTTATAAAAAATACAAACAATTCTTAAAAGTTTGTTCTTTAATACGCACTTTTATTAGTATCGCATAAATGCTTATAATGGCGACCGGCTGTAACAATTCTTGCGCAATAAAAAAAAAAGATTCAATGGCTGTACTGAAAGGTTTTAAAATCGTTGCTGTATACATTCACGTGAATAATACGAGTTGTTCTGTCCTGGTCTGAAAGTGATTCGCGCGAGACAAGCAGGATGAATCTCACGTGCACAACGAGCTGCCCGTAGGCACGCCAAGGCCTGGGGCCTGGCCACTCCCCTACCTACACAACCAGACCGAGCGCCACCACACACGTCATGGTGGGGGATTGTGGGGTACCATTTTATTTGGAAGACACCTTTTCATTGTACTAAAATATAATTTCAATGAAAACTTTTAAGTCGGTAATTGTTCTATATAAATTTTTGGCAAAAAAAACCTTACTTTTATTGGGGGGGGGGGGTACAAATTTAGTTACCTCGGGACTAACGACATCAGCGATTTAACAACACAATTACCTGGCACCGTGCGATGTCGTTAGATCGAGGGTTTACTGTATGCATGATTTTCGAACTGCAATCTCCATGCACCGAGGTCATCAACACATCCTTGGACTGCACGTTCAAATTTTGATTGTTGCACTATATTCTTGATTTCCTCTCTTCTGATTTTGTCTTCCATACAATGAAGATGGACACGGTAGGCCTTTCCCATTAAGATTTGGTCCAGGGGAAAATCTACTGCCATCCTAAAATAGTTCACTTTAAGAGAGGTTAAAATTAATAGAAATAACAACTGTAAAAGCTGCATTTTTCTCTAGATCTAGGGTTACCAGACGCCCTCTTTTACCCGTCATGTCCACTTTTTAACGCCTTGCAAACTGTCTGGCTGGGTTTCATAAAAATGAGCGAAACGTCTTCTTTTTTTTTTCAGTAACAGATAGCGAAGATGTATTTTTTGTATAATTTCTGGGTCATAAAATGTTTAGGAACAGTGCCGACAAGCCTCACGCTTATGTGTAACCTCTTTGCTTCGGAGATTATTACGTCGTTCGTTTGTTTTACACATGTATACAGAAAGTACGATTGGTATTGCCTGTTTATTTAAGTCAAGGTAGTTGCTTGTGTTCAATGTGCATTTATAATACCGAAACAGTAAGTGTACTTTTACTGAGCAACTTAAAAAAAAAAAAAAAAAAAAAAAATAATAATAATAATAATAATAATTTGTGGACAGTTTTAAGGCTGGGATTAATAAACGTGAAGGAGAATATCTCACGTGTCCTATGGGAACATACGTTTCTGCTTGCTTGTTGCAACGCAAGTATTTGATGAGTGTGATTTCATCACATGTTGAATACCTCAAGTGAATTTTATTCTGTGTTATATTTTGTAATGCTAACATATTTGGAGTTTATTATTGGAATATAAGATTGAATTTTTAAAATTTATTGTACTAAACTACAATTTAATAAAGTAACTAATTTGTGATCTACATAAAAATTATTTTATATTGTATTTCAAGTGTTATATTTTAATGTCATTTTTAAAATGCTTTTAACAATTGTGTCCTCTTTTTAGTTACACTGATGTGGCGACCCCATATAAACCAGTTCGGTTTTTGAGTGAACTTGAATTCTCCGACGACACAGATGTTCATAAGACATGTATTTTATGAACTGCACCTATAAATGTGGCTTCATCAATATTTTAAATTAATTCACCACAGCAATAATCGTGAAATTAATATTTGTAGCTGCTGTAGTATGTTCAGTAACTGTAGATTTAAAAAAATAATTTTTGAACTGAAATTGGTAATTTTAATTGGCATTGGACAGCTATCATATGTAATTCGTGTCATAAGTTTCACTATAAATGTTGCTGAATCAGACATTCCCCAATTGTATTTGATGGGGAGTTCTTCTACACTACTGTATATGCTGAGCTTTAGTAGGGTGCAAATAAATTTGAAATAAGTTTCTCCAAGTTTCAAATTCACAATTCCACACTACAGCCCACACAAGCTCTACCAGCTATTCTTGACAAATATTTTCTAATCACAATTTTTCTCATTAAACAGTTTTGCTGCATGGCTTTTTACATAAATTATCTCTATAGATTATAATTTGTACAATAAAGTTACAACCTCTCTCTTAATTGTATTTACACAAGTGTCTGTAATGAAACTTCTTATGTGTATAAATGTAACAGACAATATCCACATGTGTCACACTGAGCCCACGTCACAGTCCCGCTTCACTCTCCTCACTCCATCTACTCTTTTCCATCAACATGAGGAACTCCATGGGACAGCTCTTATATGTCCTGTAATCAGTGTGGGTGCGAAGATCATGTCGAGGAGCTCCGACGTCACATATGTGTCATTTTCAAAAGCAATTACTGACAGAGTCAATTTTCTTTACAGCAATGCTATTTTTGCTTTTATTATTTCATGGAGAATGCAGTGGAGTGTTTCCCTTGTTTGACTGGCTCCTACTAGAGCATTCATTATGCAAGTAATAAAAGCAGCATGATCAAGACAGTTCTGCAGAGGAAATTTCATTCCATGTCATAGTTGTTACTAAGGGGTTTGAGGTGACAATTGTCCTCTCTTGGTTTGCACCTGTGTACATCAGCTGACAAAGTCTGGCTGCATTAATAACCACGAAAGAGTGGCAAGATGCTTGCTCTACACCTAGTAACCTCTGCTCCCTTGTTGCTGGTATAATGTTTATTCTGTACTTGCACTGGCTCAAGTCCCAGCTAAGTGGTAGGTTTTCTTATCTGGCTTGTTTGACAACATACTAGCATTTTCTATAACTTCACAGAATGAAAGGCACCATCATCACACAACATCCTCACAGCCAAGTACCACCTGCAATGTGCTGCTAGTTACAGTATGTGCCAAAACTATTAACAGCACACCGTACAAACAGTGTTACACACTCATTTGTACATCCTCATCAACAGGCTCAGTAAGAGAGAGGTTACATGGCAATACAATGTTGGGAATCTGGGCATAATACATTGTGCAGACACGCTATGCAGCCAGCCTGAACACAGATACTGACATCTTCTTATTGCTTACACACTTTTAACCCAAGTATGGCACAACACACGACTGATCACAGCTGCCTGTGAGCACAGAAAGGCAGACATTGGTCTTCTGCTGGCTTACCTCACTACAATATTCACTGGGTAGTCTCATCTCTCACCCCTAGGGTTGCAAGCAGTCAGCATGACTGCTTCACAGCTGACTGTTATGTGGTCCCGTGCTTTCAAAAAGCTGCTGCCTGGATTATGACAGCCACTAAACAGACCCAATAATTTTATGCACACATTCTTGCACACTTTCGTGGAGTCTCATCAACAGGATAACTTTCTTGATGATCCAGACCACAGTGAACAGAACTCGAGTATAAAATTTTTATAAGACATACCACATGACAAAAGACAAACAAATTAGTTTCAATCAAGCAATTACAAACAAAAGATTTAATTACAAGGTTTATATCTTGTTTCCTAGAGATTACTTTTGATACATTAAGCTGATAAAAATAAAACAGCAGTACAATACATACATAATTTATTACTTCAGAAATAAAACCAAACAACATACTATAATATACCTTCACAGCTTAGCACAACAAAATTGTAGCATATCTAAACAAGTAACATTGATCAAATTTGCAGCATAAATAAGGGTACACAGAGAACCAGGATTTAATTGCAGGACACAACATTTGCAAACTTATCAAGATAAATATTAAACAGTTAAGTATATTGGGGCAGGCACAATTAAATTAAAACAAAATCATTACTTTAAATCTGAAATTCACAGCTTGGTATAGCTAAGTAAACATAACACTTATATAATAGCAGCTATAATGTTCACAACATGTAACTGAAAATATTTTGTTAGTTTTTACAACAAACATTGATCTTTATTTTACATGTAGGCAATTACAATTATACATCCATCCAGTTTCACAAATTACATTTTTTGTAACATTCTTAAACATTTACGAGAATATACATCTGTTCAGGTCACTGGAACTCTGTTACACTAGACAATTTACACAGAAAGACACAACATTTTACATGTTCAGAATGGTCACAGTTTAGGAACTGCTATTAGGATTATTAATGGTGCAAAATTTGAAAAAAAAAAAAAAAAAAAAAAAAAAAAAGTAATTATAATAAGAGAACTAATCATCTACAATAAAATATGTACGAGATTAATGCTTTACTGATATGTACATACTTAAACACTCTTCTACCAATTAACAGGGATCATCAAAAATATTACTATAATAATGTAACATAACTTAAGAAGAAAATATACATACTTAACAATTCAAACACCAACTCAAATTTACATAGCTTTGGTTATTTAACTTTTTAATAAAACACTTACTACCCTTAACATGAGGATTAAATTCATGCCATCTTGGATAACAATGACTAATAATGTATTTAATACTTACATTAACATCAGGGTTATTAGAGATACATTAGGAAAGGGTAAAAAAAATTGCCAACCAAAAATACTCAACTCATGCTCAAGAATAAATTTCTAGATGCAATCCAGTCTTCAATTTTTAATTCAAGATGCCTTATTATTAGCTAACCATTTAGAACCATACATAACAAACCATCTCACCGCACCATTTCACCAAATGCTATGCCATCAAAGCACTGCTGTCTTAACTCTCAATACAATGAAAGGCACTGAATCCTGAACTACATACATATGTGCTTACTGTATGTATGGTCGGCGCTAACTTAAGTTTAACGTGTCCAAGTAGGCACTGTAACATTTTAAGGATATTCTGTTTTTCTTTGCATTCGGGTCTCCTGAACATCTGGACGGTTAGTTTCTTAAATCTATAACAATATATCTACAACAGTCAACAATTTAACAATATCTTCAATATAATTGTTACCTATATCATCAGTAGTTTGTAACTATATAAAAAAAAAAATCATGCAAATTTTAACAAGTTGCTAACTATAATTTAGAGAAAAGACTGACAAATCACCAACACTGCAAGTATACAAGTACAGTAGAACTCCAATTTAACAAAAGTCACCGTATTTAAAAATTTGTATTCTAAATTGTTGTTTGGTTAAATCTGACTTTGCACTACAGCCAACATCAATTGGTAAGCTGCAGCTGAGAAACATGCGCTCGGTGAGTTAGGTGTGCAACGCCAAAATGTGAGCCGTGATTGCTAATGCCACCTTCTATACTCCCTTTGCTCTTCATCACCACCAACAAAAAATGTAGAATAATCCCATCCAAATAGCAAAGCAAATCACAATAAAATATTTTCAAACAGTTTGCAATGAAAATACAATGGTAAAATACATGAAGCAGTTGTAACTTTAAGTATACCAAGCTGTGCCTGTAAAACACGAACAACTCACTGAAAATACTTTGAACTCAAGCATTTTTTGTTTCGATGAAACAATATGTACTTCTACTTGTTAAAATAGAATAACATATTTTTATGGATGCTCTAGTTTTATCACAGTAAACAATTGAAAAAAAAACTGTAGACTATATCTATAAACAGCTGGAAACCACTGCACTCTATATGTAACATAATTAATCGTTGAGCACAATGCACAGTGGTACATTCCGACATAGCAGCGAAATACATCTCCACCTTAGATCCCATGCTGTCCGCTGCCACACTGTTTCGACTAGGTACCTAGATGTGTCTTCATCTGCCAAACCATAAGGATTCATCTTAATGTGGAGGTGTTACACAACGTAGCATCACTCAAGTTTTGCTACACAATGCACATTGGTAGTTATTTATGTACGATAGACTCCCGATTATCCGTGTGTGGATTATCTGCGCAAAATATTTCACTTTAAATAGTCCGAGCCATCTGCCCCCTCCATTAGTGCGGATAACCGTGAATTGACTGTTTGTGTGTGTGTGTGTGTGTGTATATATATATATATATATATATATTTATACACACACGCACACATATATATATATATATATATATATATATATATATATATATATATATTTATACACACACGCACACATATATATACATACACACACATATATACAAATATAATAATTTAATTTTATATTAACATTGAAAGTAATTATACATGAACAAAATCAACTCTACATAACTTAGCATCATTTAATTTTCAGGAGTGTACACGAGAAAATATATGTTTTAGGGTCATAAGAGGGTATATACCAATTGGAGCACAGCCATTCACACACTGAACTGAAGTCACTACTACAGCCAGAGTTTCTAATTTAATGTTTATTTTCTGCTTCCAGCAAATTATTTAATGGTATCTATCTACTAAGCAGTAAGTGTACATCACGGTCAGTAAAAATAAGTATTTTAAATAGAATTACATTATAATTTATATTACTCTGTAGTAAATATAATTTATTAATTCATACATTTTTGGAACTTTCTGGTAGGTTCCTACAAACCTTTTCATTTAAAAGCTGTTTGCATTGCAGTAAAACATCCATCCATTTTTTTTTCAGTGGACTGAGGTGAGACCAACAATGCATGCAGAAAATGACATATGAACCTAGTTAACACAAGCAACAATACACACAAACAACAAATGAGCAACACGCACAGTTAATAAATATGGTTAAAAATTGCACTGGTGCAATCTGATTTGAGTATGAAAATAGAAATGCCAAAATATTTTTAATTACAGTAGAAACTCTATGGATTGTTTTTCAAGGGACCAGAAGAAAAAAAATGATGCATGTGGACCAACTATGCATGTGAACTTGCCTCTATTTTTTACCTAACCTCGAAATCTGAAGTTGTACTTTGTACGCTGAGCTGACAAGACAATGCATAAGAAAACTCTCTACAAGTTATTATTTATTACGCTAACGTAAATTAAGAAAAAAAAATGTAAACAGGAAATAAGGAACATTACTATCATTTTTAAAAAATTTTTTAATTTAAATATTACATTGTTTACGAGTGCAAACGTCAAATTACATTACCGTTACATAACCATATAAACATGCTGCACTAAAATGGAAATTATTTAAAAACCCGTCTGTTTATAATAAAATATTTTCAAACACGTTTCGCAATTTTTAGGATAAAGTTACCATTAATTGGGCTAACAACAAAGACAAACGAAAGCACGTAGAGAGATCAAATGTTTCCAATGTAAAAACAGCGATCGATACAGTCCGAGACAATCGATAGTGCCAGCGGTGCAATTCTCTTCTTGCCGCCATCTTGAATTTATTGTACCATGAGCGCAAGCGTTACATGCGATCATGGTCATTCCCTGTGGCTTTGCACGTGATCACCAACTTTGGTGCGATGTTTCTTCTGTGTTCTATTTCCAAACAAGTTTAGATGTCCTTTCTTTCTTCGTTATCTGTGACTCAGACATCTCGTGTTTATATGGTTTTCGGATGGCGAAAACCGTAAATAGCTGGAAAAATTAAATTTTGATGATGTGATATGCGGGAAAATTTAACAGTGTATTAATTTGCAAACAAACGGGACCTGAAGAAAAAAGAGCAAATCATGAGAAAACGTAAATATTGGCTGGGCATGTTTACTTTGTGGGCAGCCATGATTGTCTTTTTCCGTTCACTAGAACTGTTCGTTTAAAATTTACACTGTATGTTGAAATTAATTTTAAAAACGATCGATATGCTTAATTTTTGGCTGTGGGACAAGATATTTTGAGCTATGGATGCGGGAAAAATGATACTTACAAAAACAAATCGATTGATGTGGACTTCTTATACATTGTTTCAATATGAAAATTTTCGGGACCAACAAAATTAAACGATAGATACGGGAAAACTATTGAAACAAAAACAATGCAACGAGTTTCTACTGTTGTACAGTTTTCTTGGCACAGAAATGTAATCTATATCAATAAAAAATGTTATTTTGTTTCCTAAATTATAAACTGCTGTGGAATGAACTAGGAAGCAAACATTATGATCAGCAATTTTGTTGTCAGATGAAAAGTACATTCTCTATCGTACCATGTAACTGTGCCGAAGTGTAACCAAACATTTTAGTTTTGTGCAATATACAGAACACATTACTTTATAACAAGAACATATACCACTGCAACACGTTATGCCACTATGACTGTCGTGCCTAAAGGACATACTATGAGCCAAACAATTTAGCACATGCACAAGGAGTGGTCAAATACACCAATGCCCCATATTTTATTTTGGTTTCTTAATCAAATAAAACCCCCCTTTGAGTCAACGCTCAGCCTCAGCATTTTTAGTATTACCAACTACTCCAAAAAATTTAAAGAAAGTTCTAACCTACACTGTTTATATAAAGTAACCTGTTGGTGTGAGGTTTGCTACATAACATGATGACCATGTTCGCTTGTTGACTAGATTAAAGTCAAATAACCTGCAAACATTTCAGGGTCTCGTGGCTTCTTGTTCACTTCATAAATCTATGCTGGTTATTGTTTGATCTGTCAAGAATAAATTTTGCCTTATTGAGGCAAAACTAGTGACTTAATGTAATTAGTAGGTTATTCGCGATAAGATGAGCATTTTTGACAACCACCTTGTCTAGAAAAATAATTAAAAAATATTTATTGCGACCCCAGGCATGAATTTTGGTATGGTACAAACTATACTCTTTGATTGTTGGTTGGTTGTTTTGTTTTTAATAAAAAGCTGCAGTAAACTGTGCATTAACTGAAAAGAAAAAAGTAACCAGGACTTCAAAAGGACTCACTTTATCCCGAACCACCTATACCTCACAATGTTCTACTAGCAGGTTAAGAACACTATATGCAAACAATTGGTTTGTTTCACTTTTTGGATGCAAAAAAATGTTACACAGATAACTTAAAAATATATATATATATAATATATTTTGATCTACTCAGGCTATCCACGTGACTTTTGTAAACACCCTTTAAAGGACAGAAGGTTTACTGCTTACATGACTTGCATATTGTTTAAAGAGTGGACATAAGAACAATCTAGTTTCTTTAAAATGTTTTCATACTTCTGCTGTCATAAAAATACAGTAAAACCTTTCTATTATAACTCCTCCCAGTTCCTAAGAATAGGGGTTAATAGAGAGACGGTTGTGATAATCTGGAAATTTTTTGGCCCATTTTGACCCACCCGTAACACCTACGAATCAATAATTTTTTCAAAGGCCTAAGGACGTACAAATTTAATTGCTGCTAGTAGAATATGTTCAATTGCTGCCAGTGCATGAATAGTAACTTTTTAAATTAAATGTTAATGTATTTTAATATCTGGAAAACTAGTGAAGAATTGGATACTCAAGAAAGGTGCACTGGATCACTTCTTGGCATAAAAAAAAGTTCAACACATCATGACATGTTTATTGATATTTTCCCATGACAAACATAGCAATCAAAAAGTTAATGTGTCGTTGGGCAATACATGAGTGTGCTTTGTCCGTGTGCTCACTTGACTACCGGCAGGTCCAGCAGCTGGTGTGAAAAGAAGACAACAGGCAATCATGTGAGCGACCATCACTTGGCTTGACTTTGGCATGGGAGCACACGAGTGGACTGCCAAATTAATTAATTAATTTACCACATGCATTTAGTAGAAGGTAAACTTTATTTATGAAGATTACGTATCACATTTTTATTACTGGGTAAAGACAACACAACTTGAGTGATGATGTTTGTATTAGTTTCAGACATGTTAAACGATACCTAAACAGTAACAAAATACAAGAGCTTCAAAACATGATTACTGCACAGTATGATGCTAAATATTTTAAAATTATAAAATATTGCAAAATGTTTCATAACAAAAAATACAGTATGAACTGTGAATAGCAAATAAGTGCTATTCAATGTAAATTATACGTTGTCTAAATAACTACGGAATATTTCGAGAGTTCATTACAGAACTAGAGATAGGCACAAATAAAAAGCAAAAATTGTTAGCAATGTTTAGTACTAAATTTGACCACTGGCCAGGATAAAAATCCAACAACTGCACAGATATGATGGCTATAAATACACTACTTCTAGGCACAAGCACACCAATTGTACATCGCAAAGACATAGTTATTTTCTCAAGTTTGTATTTTAATAGAAATATGTAAAAACCAGTGTATTGTGTCCACCCTATATTTTAACAAGCAACTTAAAAAAATTCCTAGTAAATTTTTTGACAATTATACCTCTTGTTAAGTGCTGTGAGAGATATCTATACACTTTCAAATCATGATAAGCCTGAATAATTTGCACATGCCCTGAAAGATATCCTCGACAGTCTAACTTGTGCAACTATTAACCCAAGGTTTACCTCCCAATATAGTGTGCCTGGCTAATGAGGACAACTGATGAGCTGGTCATCATTTTTTGGTCATGACATTCGTTTTAGAGGTCACCATGTTAAAAAAAAAATAAGATTAATTTTGTTTTATTAAATAAAGAAGGGAATTAGTCACTTGCAGACCAGCTTCTCAAGTAAATAAAACATGCGCCTACGCACACATCCATCAGCCAGCTGCATGCATGCGGGTAGTTAGTGACTCACGTCAGACCACCCACCACACACACTATGGTGACTGGCTGTAGAGAAGCAGAACGAGACAGAGAGAGTACCACATCCACGAGCTACAGAGCTCACGACAAAACTGCCGTGCACATGGACAGTTCAATGTTAGGGGAAGGGGGTGAGCAGGGTATACTACTTTTCGGGAGTCAACAGCAGAGAAAGGAAGGTATCTATTTTCAGATTTGGGATACTACCAGTACAACACAAAGAAAATTGCAACAAATATATTTTTCAGTAAATTTTACCCAAACTGTAGACTTTTTCAGGCCAAATTTTTCAGTGTTCCTTGGGGTCATAATTGAGACGTGGTCATAACACAGATGTTCTTACTATATTATTAAATTCTTGTAACTCAACTTTTGGTGTTTTATATGGAGTTCTTTTACAATAATGTTATGCAAAATAATGTTGTTTTTTTACAGTGGAGAAAATTAAATAGTGCTTCTCTCCTCTTTCCTGAATCCATATCATTGGTATATAATCAAACAAACCAATATCACATGCTTTAAAATAACGATATGAAACGGAGTTACGAGACTTTGACAAATTGACTCTTAACAACTGGTATTTATTTGACCACACATTACGATTTTACACACAAAAAATCACCTAGTTACAAACTAAATTTTTTTTTTTTTAATTTTTTAGAAATAGTGTAAAATTGGCAGGAATAAAATTTAAAATTCAATGCTTGTGTTGCCTGCATATAAAAATATTTGGGAACACAAATCTTTGTGTTAATATTTAATATATTCAGGATATCCAGCCATATTATAATCCTTACTTCTCGTATATTCCTCATACATTTCCCAAATTTTTCTCCCAACTGCTGTACAAAAATATATATTACAGAAAAATTACAATAAACGCAATAACCATTTAAAATGTGCCTATTTCTGTCATGCACAGTAACCAAAAACAGTACAGATGCTGTAGACGAAACACTCTTGTGCACTGTGTTACATAGCCAAAATATGAAGAACATGGCAAAAACCGTTTAAAATTTACTGACAATAGCGTGCAGTATGCGAGAGAGGTCACTGAACTGCTGCAGATGTTTTACCAGCTGCTTGCATGGTCACTACTTGTGTGTGTTTCTTTAGGTGTATCTATATTTATTTACTGAGTAAGCATCACAAAAAACATTAAACATTTATCACGTAATTACTTTGCTAATATTCATATATTTCAAGCAACACGATACCCTTATTGTACGTGACCAGAAACTATGTAAGTAAAAAATAAAGTGAAAACAAACCATGGCTGTTGGCATAACCTACAACACACAATACAACATGTCACGGCCCATGTTGCATTTCCAAGCGGAAAATATGTTTCATATTAATGTAATTTTCACATTAATTCAAAATGTAGATATTTCCATTTAAAAAATGCAGTACTCATCTGTGTAGATACATTAATAATAATAACGAAAAAAAAAAAATCAATGACAGGTGTTCTTGCCAAATTGAATTTCGTAACTTTCTTTTGGATAAACAATCAAATATTTCTCATTGAAACCCTTTTATATTCATCAAATTCATAAAAATATAGTCACAAAATTTTACTTGTACAACTGTAAAAAGTCCTAGTTACATCATAAAGTTACGAGGTTAGACTCTTTTAATAAGTTATCCGAGCCAAGTTTTCTTACGTCCAAAACGTGAATCAACGAAACCATTTTCATGGATGAGTACAATGGATTAATTTTATCAAATGTACCTATCAATTGATGAACAAGCATCACACTGCATAATAGAAAAAAACAAAAATCTATTTTTCTCCTAATTGTTTTGCAGTTTTCACTTATGTGTCCTCAGAGTGCAAGTGCCATCTAGGTATTTGGAGCTTTTGGAAGTGAATCAACTCTCGCCGATTGGTTGGCACCATTGCTAAATTGGTCATAGAATGTGCTGTTTTACCCACGTGTATATAGAGGCAGGTATGAAAATTCACGAAGGTAGGGTAGGTCATCATGAATTTGAAATTAAAGAGTTAGGAATTGAACCAGTGACATATACCTGTGTTCAAAATATTAACTGACTGCCTCTCTATCCACTTCTCACTTACCCTAAAAAGCATTACAAACGTCAAGTTCTTTTAGTGATTGATAAAAGCTGGTAAAGTGATAACTAGAGGTATGTGAAATTTCACAAATTGTGATGAACGTGAAATATGTGCTACACTTTTGAGTTATTTGCAAAAATCTACAAAATTATGACTAATTTGCTAAAAACCTTGAATTCTTACTAGTCTTCTTAGATGTGCACATAATTGAAGCATAACATATATGCCATTTACTAACTTCAAGAAAAAAGTTGCAGAATTTACTAGAAACACACATTTTTTCAGCATACCACAATAATTATTAATACTGCAGTTAGGTACACAAAATTAAAAACACCATGTTAACAAATGCGCAGGCACATTTTTCGATGTTCACTGTTTATAACATGGCGGCATTCAGTTACAACGGGAATGAACGAGGCAACATGTGCATACCTAGTATTTAAAGTACAAAAGCAGTAGAATATGAAATACATAAATATAGTACCAGAAAATATGAACGTATGTATTGCTAAACTGTGGTAACTTTAATTAATCACTTTCCTTTTGCTACGTGTTTTGCAGGACTTCCTTTTGTATTTGCCACCACCAAACATTAAAATTTAACAAAGACAAAACACCCAGCTTTGCTAGTGTTTTCCCCACTGTCAGTTTACACAATACAAATTTAGGGACAATATTGGAAGAAGAAGAAGGAAGGAAAAAAAAAACAGTCTGGTGACTCAATACAAGAAACTAAACATGTAGAGGCAGTGCCACGATCATATAGACAACTAGCTACGGCTGTGACCTTGGCAATGTTATGAAGCAGAGAGGACAAAGCACAGATGTACACACGTGTGGTCCAGAGAGTGCAATGGTGCCAGTACAGAGTAAGTCAATGTTGCCGAGTTGAAAAATATGAGCAGCACACTGCGTGAAATATTTTTAAATATTATTTACATGCTTTGAATTTGTGAATCTGTGTGTAAGAATCATGGCAGTAAATATATACAGTTTTTTTTCTGTGAATTTAGTTAGAAGTTGAAAGGTCATGACAGCAGTTTCCGACCTGCATTATTAATCTTACCTCTACATTTCATAACGAGCTTTACAAGTGGTCGACTTCGTGACAGGAACAGTGCACGGCAACTATAATAACCTTGTACTTTCACACAGAAGAACAAAACAGAAAGAATGCCTGGAAACCTGTGCAATGCTAATGTTTAAACAGCAAACCAATTTTTTTTTTCTTGAAGAAAACGTCATGTGTCTTACACCTTTGATACCATAAAACAGGGTGATTAGAAACACTAGGGTGAATAGAAACCAAATTATAAATAGATTTCTATCCAACACTTTAATTATAATTAATACAAAACTGCTGTTTGTAAACCGTTTTAACTTGACTACCTCAAAAAAAGAATTTTTAAAACAGAATTAATACCGAAAGTTTAGCTTTAAAATTGTGTTTCTATTCACTCCAGTGTTTATAATCACCCCATTTTACAGTATTGTACACTGGCAAGTTCTGTAAACATGTAGTTTTTGACAGAAAATAATTTTTTCTATATTTTGCAACTTTTTCATTAAATATGCTATAAATGCCATAAAATACTTTTCAAAATGCTATAAAACCAATATCAAAATGCTACAAAATTATGTTCAAAATGCTATTTTTACGTACATCTAATGATAACCTACCCTACTCCAGCAGGTGAGATTTCGAAAATGCATGTTGTTTTGGTTGTCTTCTGTTTACATATTTTTGTGACAAATGGTAATTTTTGTCTTTCAACAGCAGCTTATCCTGCTTGAGAGGCCACGGGGTGGACATTCAAAACCGGTAAATTTCACTCGGGTTATAATTTGAATAACTTAATCTGGAATTCTGACTGATATATGCCAGCCTCGTGAACTTTTGAAAGCCATATTCAGACATGAAATTAAACATTTGACAAATGAACTGAACTACAAATGAAAATTTAAATTATTTAATTAGCATTACAGTAAGTCCTCGATTAACAGACGGGTTACATTCCTGGAAATAGTCCATTATGCGAAACGTCTGTTAAGTAAATCACACTTTCCCGCAAGAGACAATGTAAACAAACAAAGAAGGTCAGGTTCCTCAATCTTGCAAAAACGTATACAATTTGAATAATATTTCCAAAACTATGCGCCATAGGAAAAAATGTTACGGGATACAAAGTACTTGTATTAAAATTATAAACAAGAAATGTCTCTATGAAATTCTCCGCATCTCCAACGGTTTTGAAGATATTCTCAAAAACTGCTTTGAACAAAATTATTCTAAGTCCGAATGCATTAAAATTGAAAAATATTGTAGGCTATGATTAATGATTTCTTTAACGATTCATTTCATTTTTGGACGGGTAAAGTTAACATTTCTCCGAGTCTGGTCGTCAATCTATAATTAATACATTTTCTCTATTGTCTCCATATCTGAGCTAAGAGTGTGAGTAACTTTCGTAGCAGACAATAGTGTGAAATTTTTGATGCTGGCTTTAATTTTGTCGACAGTATATTTAGGCAAATCAAACGCTCGCGCGATGTCTGAACACTTCTGACCTGATTCGTACCGACACAACACATCCATTTTTATTTCAAGGGTTACAGATCGTTGGCTTTTTTTTGTAGCAGGTCCTGCCTGTAGCGTAGCCATTCTCCCTAACAGAGTAGATTATGATTACATAACGTAACAAACAATAATCTATGAAAACTTTAACTTGTGACAAACAATATTAACTTTAACGGGTACTAATAATCTATACAAACGTTAACGAGTAATAAACTATGTAGATGTTAACCAGTTATAAACAATATGAACTTTAACAAAACTAAACTTTAAAACTCCACTACGAACTTCAAGCAGACAAACAACTGTACGTAAAGTAAATCCCCGTAGTGCAACTGAGTGCAAGTCACAACACTGACACACTAGCCAGTCACAAACTGCTAGGAATCTGGGTGCTATTTCGGGACGAGAAAAAAGTCACTGTTTCTAGTGACTACGCATGCGCTGTGACAGCTTGACAGCCGATAAGCCCAAACTTCATGTTGCATCACTCGGCTACCTGTGCCGTGCGGAAAAAAGGTTACAAGGGGGAGAGGGAGAAAGCTGTGT
Organism: Medauroidea extradentata; assembly: GCA_003012365.1. NCBI lineage: Eukaryota > Metazoa > Arthropoda > Insecta > Phasmatodea > Phasmatidae > Medauroidea > Medauroidea extradentata. The sequence continues at coordinate 27,626 of PNEQ01035588.1, read as the reverse complement.
TGCCAAATGTACTACGGAAGAATACAGCGCGTGGCAAGTCTCTACACATTGCAGAAAACGGTACAGGCTGTCCAGAAATACAGTTCTCGGCCTCCTTAAAGTATCAAATCGGAACTGTCCATTAAAGCAAGTTTCGCATCCGTAGTTCGAATTAATGGACACAAATTAAAGTGTCCTTTACAACAATCGTCCGTTAAGCAAATGTCCGTTAATCAAGGACTTACTGTACATCAAACCAAGACTAAAAAACTGACTACTATGATTTAATATAAATTTTGTGCATAACCTAAACAAAAGGCTGTGAATTGTTGCAACATTAGATAATTTTACAATGTTGTGCTCTTTTTTTTGTACAGTGGAGTTTAACAAATTTATGTCGGTAATCTTATGTGAACATTCCAACTGTTGAAATATCAATGCAAGAATGATAAACCTTCTGAAAACAATTAATGCAGACCAGTTAACATTGTTTATATAGAAATTTTGGGAGGGACAAGAAAAATCAACTATGATTACTGGATAAATATAGAAACTGGTATAATACATAGAGGTTTTACTGTATTCCCAGTAAATTCATTAAATTGGGGTTCTACTGTATGTTAAGTGATGAAAATTCCTTTCTCTGATACAACTAACAAGTAAGTAAAAACAACATTTTTATAACTCTGAATTAGGGCATGTTACATGGAAGACACTCATCATTACAACAATAACAACACTGTAACAAAGCACATTAGATACAATAGTGTAGAACAATTGACTTCATTATTGAACTTGTCCATTGTGAACTTCTAAATGAACTAAGCCTTTAAGAGATACCACTAAACAAAGATTAATTCATTATTGAATTCTAGAGTATATAATTGTAATCACATACTTGATTAAACTAACTAACAAAAAAAACAGGTTTTGTGTTAAATACCAAAAAATCTGATAAATATATGCTCAACTTATAAAATGGAGACAAGTGCACTCATACGAAAGTATAATACAAATTAAAGCTAGAGGTATTTATCTTTTTCTCATGTCTCCCTGGCAACACTTCCTCTTGCTGAATAAGTACTTGTTCCATACTAGCAAGAAACAAAGTTGCATTCAAATGGCCTAGTTAACATTGACCATTATGGACAGACCTTTGTGAGGCTGGCCAAATCTGGAAAAAATGTGAAAGAACTCTGAACAGTCCTGCCCATGTAATAAACAACTGGAAGAGCTTAAGTCATAAATATAACATTGTGAGAACACAAGGCGATATATCTGCACAGCTCTTCATAACAATGGTAAGCAGAATGTACAATTGATCTTTCACACAGCTGCTACAAGAAACTCTCAGCATTTTACTAGCCAAAACATATCACATGCCCTACACACAGAATTTCTGACTAGACGTGCCATAAACTAGTACTTCATAATCATGCTACTCGACTCATCCCCTTCGTGCTGTTCACATGTGTTATAAAAAGTTTCCCTTCCATAAGCGCAGAACCTCAGCAAAGGACTTCACTGTCTCCACAGCTCTGTTCATACAGCAAACACTAGTTAGCACGAGAGGTTGCACAAAGTCACACAATGTACTCTAGCATTTAGAAAAATTTAACTATTAAAGAGAGATTTTTTTTCTACAAACAACTGTATGTTGTTACCTGTGATTCTGGACTGGCTCCATCATAATGGGTTTAAAGACAGCCATGCATGATTTACAGATGTATATTATGAAGCAACCACACTTAAAAAAATCATCCCTCATTTAATATTACACACTGCTGGTAGTAACATGCCTGGCAATTAAGTACAAAGCCTGTTTGTACCTTATAGCATTGTGCCTATGTTCGATATTAAGGTGAACAGTCTGTACACTAAGAAAAATATGACAGGATACAGCTCATATTACTATACCCAAAACCATTTGTAAAAATAATCACATGACTTGGGTCAGCGTGGTCCAACTGGTAGCATATTGTGCCATTTGCTCAGCACGTAAGTATATTGCTAATAATTTGCTTAACTTAAAAGCCTTTATACATATACATATTTTCATGTACATATTTCCTTACACTATATTAAACTTTTCTCAGTCCAATATTTAATAGGCAATAATGTTGAATGAGGAAAAAACAGTAGAGTTCATGTATATTTACAGCTCACTACTTTTCCTGGAATTTCTTTCCAAGAAAAATACCAGCTGTGCCCATGAACAACATTAAAATATTCCTAAAAGCAACTAGAAAAAATGACTCGGAAATAATTTTAAAATTATGGATAGTTTTGCTTTTCTTACAGACTTTACAGAATAGTTTAACCTTAATGGACAGTCTTAGTTACTAAACTGAATATTACGAAAAATTTTCTGGATTTGTTACATACAAACAATATTACAGTTTTTTGCAAATACTATGGTAGCCAAGACTGAAAAGTAAGATCTAAATTTCAAAATTGAACCAAGTTATCTTTCGTATGATATACTTTCTTTACTAACTAATTTGACCTAATAGAACTATGTTTTGCCTACAAAGTACCCTAAACATTACATTTCTTTACTAGAGTCTTCTGATTGGAAGTGCATACGTTTGTGAATGTGCTTTTACAACATTAAAAATATTTAAATTGAAACAGATTATTTTGGAGATATTTGAAGTGTGACCTCAAATCATGACAACAGACATGAAAGAAGATGTGGCACTCATAAACAAGCCTACTGCTAAGTTTTCTCATTTATCCAAAGTTTATTTTATGTCTGAATACTGACAAAAAAGATAGTTTCATATTTTAATGGATTTCAATAACTATGTTCGTTTAAGGTGCTGCCAACCCAAAAACCCTGGTGGGAGCAAGGATAGGACTTTACATACCATATGTTAAATTTGGTGTGGTTTGGCAGCGTGTCGAAGCAACATACTGTACATTTCATCCAAAAAATTTTTTGTTTGTCTCAGGGCACTCCACACTGCTACAGGATTTTTTTGGCAGTTATTTCAATATAGTGAATACTATGAACAATTAAATATTTTCACTCTTAAAAAACTCTCAAACACACTCTTAAATTGTTTAATGAATTACAGTAAACTCTCGATTAATCGTGTTAATTGGACTACAGAAAATACAAATAAGTGAATATGTTAAAAAAACCTAAACAGATAAGCGAACTTATAAACTGTTACTGTTAATGGAACAGTAGTTTTGGCACCCAAAGTCACAATATAACACAGCACTTATTTGCAATTTAAAGCATGTATATGGAAGGCGTATCGAGAATACATAGTTCATAGCATACAGGCAGTGAGGCAGTGTCATGGAGAGATAAGCTGTATGTAGCGGATGTGTCACTTCCTAACGTGCGCAGTGACCCGTCCTTGAGATGACAGAGTGATATAAAATTATAGGATGCAATGAAGTTATGGCAATAATGGGACCTTAAATGAGGCAACCTGGCAATAAAAATTACAGCACAATTCCTTTTCAAAAATAACCTTTACAACTCATTAACTTAATGTCAGAATGAAAACACACAAAAAAGTCTAAAGCAATAATTTCAAAGTTTGTAACAATCACAATGAATTTTACAAAACCATAACCACCCACCTAAATCAACAAATGTAGATTGCTTTCTCATTTAGTCTCAAGAGGTTCAGTTAAAATTTCAAAGATTTCTATCCATCTTTAATTACTGGGCACTTACATTTATACACAAATGATTAGCCTTGTTCTGCTTTTCTTCTTGTCCCGCATTGTACGCCGATTCGTAAGTCCAATGGTGATTTAACAGCTTTCTTGTCACGCTCAAATTTATTTTCTAACTTTGCTACAATGGTTAAAACTGTCCTCTTACTCTTTGTTGACAAGTTGAAAAAAGGATACTACAATCAGTACGCAACAACCATGCACAATTGATCGATAAACTTGCAAGGTGTGGTGGTATGTTGTTAACTAAGACTAATGCAATCAGGTAAGTGCTTCAAAGGGTGGAAATGTATGACTTAAGCAAGTGTCTGTGACAGGCTGATAGATTAAAGAGATAAAACACCCACTCCTGCAGCACAGCGCTAGACCTACGCGATAAACAGCTTGTCAATAACTTGCCAAAGACTGTGTTTTGTCTCGTTTGAGGCACAGAAACAGGGAAACGATAAGAAAGGCACTGGTACATGCAAGTAGCGTACCTTGTTGCCTCTATCGGCGCAGCAATAAATGGCATGAAGAGATTTAGTAGTTATCTGCCAGAGAGTACGGTCCGGAGGGAGGTGGACGGTGTGGTAGGCAGAGGTAAAAGGAGGTGAGGAGCCGCACGGATGCCAAAAAACGATTAAGCAAAGCACAAATAATCAGGAGTTTACTGTATTATTCCTGGAGCATTATTTCCCTCAACTTAATGCAGAAAATAGTTTTTGTCTGAAAGAGATATCTTGAAAGGTGACAACACCAAAGAATATAATTTAACATGTGAATTCCTATCCTTTATCATTCCAGAGATCCCAGGTGAGCAACACTATTAATAGGAAACATATGAGCAACTTGAAAATTTGGAATGACTAATGCTGTATTTACATAATTCATGAAACATTATATTGAACCTTAATAGATATATTGTAAGAACAAAATTATGGCCTGCGATAGTAAAAATTGTTGGACCACCCTGTCTTCGGTAATAGAGAATTACATGCTTTTTTTAAATTACATCCTCATATAACAAGCCAAAGGAAAATAAAATTGAACTTACTTAACATACTAGTTTAAACTAGTTTAAAATATATGTACTGTCTATTCCATGAACAAGTGCATTTTTTGATAGCTCGAAAGAGTAATTTCAGAAACAAATAAATTATGTATTGTATGTTAATCCACATTGTTTATGTCAACTCCTATTACAAGTGAAGGTGAAATAATTTTGGCAGTACGGGAAATGCTAGAAACTATATGATGATTCATAAAGTACTACTGCTAGCATATAGCATAACTGTCAGATAAACTCACTCATTCGTGGAATAAATTGTACCTGGCTTGCCACGGGAAATTGAAGTATTTTATGAGTGAAAAGAAAATATGAATCACAAATTTTTATTTAAAAAATTCTATCTAAGCCCCTGCAGAACATTTATATAGAATTCATTACACTTCCATTTATTTTAAGTAATGGCACATAAAAGAACACAAGCAAAAAATATTTAAATTACCAGTATAGTTCAAATTATTTTAACCTCATCATCAATACATTTGTGATAGCATTATACAACTTCTTAATATTAGATGAAAAAAGAATAAGGATCTTTACATCGAGACAGCATGACATTTTTATTCACACAAAGAAAATCCTCTGGCAAGCCATTCTTCAGATTAACTTTAAACAACAGGCATTTAGCCATTCCCATGGCCAATGCAAATATTGGTGTAAAACTCTTGATACACCTTGAGACAATTTTGCACCTGGAAAGAAACTAAATCAAAGAAACAGTACCCACACCAATTATATTTTCTTTTAACTTATATTTTCAGGAAACAAATCACCTATAAAAAGCACTGCACAATACGAAGCACATGCTTAAAGCAGATGGCATGCACAACTACGGCATACATTAAGACAATAAGTTAAGATTTGTACACCTAGCCTTAACACAAAATCACATATGTATTGTTAATATTCACAAGACATCCAGCAAAACAATCACTACACAAAGATGGTCCTGCTATAAAGTTGAAAAATGTTCCTGTTTAATTTTATGGAAATTTTTTTCTATTAGAACAATGTTGAAGTAAGATTTGTAATGATATTACGATACTATTCTGACGGCAAGAAAGATTGTTGTCACAATGTTAACACACACTAAAAATTTAAAGTGAAATTAATTACAACTACGAAACTTTATAGCAAGACTTAAATGTACTGTCCTCATTATTAAACAAGCAGTTAACCTGAAAATTAAATTGCATTTAAAACAAAAAGCAAAGTGAAATAAGAATCATGGCAATTGTCTGATGAAAGGCAGAGCCAATGTTTGAGAAATATAATCAGTTACAGAAGCGAAGGCAACAACGTGCAACATCATAGTGTTCAGACCAACCGACAGCTGGTCCCTGTAGCGTATGAATAGTGGGTACCATGTTGAGTCTTTTGAGTACGGTAGAAGAAGTCATGCATGTTGGGGTATTCATAAAGATCAACCATTTTGAATTTTTCCTATATACATGTTACCATTTCCATTTCCTTGCTTCACATTATGTAAACAGATCAATGTAAGTAGATTGTAAGAAAGGGTTTTGTGTTGTGTGTATGCATGTAAGGAAAAGAGAGACAGCTGTACATCTAGCTGTACTTCTTTTCATTCATTCCAAAGAGAGATATATTGCCAAGCTGATTCAAGCAATGAGAATTAAAGATAAGACGTAGAAACCCCTAAACCAACAGTGAATAGTAAGGTGTGCTCTAAAAATTTCAAAATAAAATATTGCGATGAATCACACCTTTCAAAATGTGAATATATGCCTGACAAAAATCTCAAACCTACATTTAAAAAGGGTGCTACATCATAATTTCTAAAATGTCAGTCAAGAGAATCGGGGAGGAATTCATTAGAAGCAGTTCCTTCAAATTGGAGGAAGTCTATATATGAGAGGAAGAAAGTAGTAAGTGAAGCAGTGCAGTATTATAATAAGTCTGATAACTGGAGCAGTACAAAATCTGAAGACTACAAGATTTTGAAAGAAAATTGTCTGTGACAAATAATTTATTTCTGACCTAAAAGTGTACAAATTTGTTTTTCTATAAACTAGTAAACTTTAATCTTTCAGTAACGAGAGACTTAAATATTTACCAAAGAGAAAACATTTGACACAGGCAATGTTAACAATTATTGATCATAACATAAATATAACGAGAACTACAGCAGGCTTCAGATTACAACACTCTAAAAGTCACAAAGAAATGGGTTTCAAAGAAAGAGTACAAGAAACAATCTAACTCATGGAGACTTTCACTTCAGGGATGTATATAGGACACGGCACGTGTAAATCAACTACCTGATTTTAAGGACGAATTTGAGTGAGTGCTGCCACGAAACATTGCTCCAGTTCCAAGGCCATCACACGTGGTTAGCAAAAACAACAAGTTATAAATAGCTATAACTGATAAAAGGAAATGTTTGGCATTTGACACAAAGCCAAGGTCACACTGTCACTAAAGTACAAGAATGAAGTGGTTGTGACTCTTGTATGCACGCGTATCAAGCACTTAGTAAATATTGGTTTATGATTTTTTAAATGTTATTTACAGTACTGTACTACTAAATTTTAATTAATTAATTAAATTTTAATGAGCGTCAAAAGATTACCAGTTTGAGCCATCCGCTTGTAATGACGGTGTTGAAAATTATGAACGGTATGACAAAGTTGTCAACGTCAGGGGTAGGCCAGGATTTTTCTTGGTGTAAGTGACAACACTGTTCTGCCATGTATAACCTTATATGTACCATTAGAAAACTTAATACTAAATCAAGAAGAGCTGCAAATTCTACCTCATTATTTAGCATTAAAGACAAATAATCAAAGGAGAAAATGTGCTAACCGAGACTTGTTACAAACCATTTTCACGTTGGGTAAATGCATTGCCAGCTATTGGACATGGAAACATATTAGTAATACCACCTTGTGTAGTTTAAAAAAAGATTCAAAATCGCTTTCCCTAAACCTGATGGCAACTATGTAAGTTTCAAGATACAACCAGACGAAGATACTCCCAGACGGCCAGCTTGGTGGGCATAATATTTAACAGATGGGTGCAATTTTATGTTCATGTGTAGTTCCAGGAAGCTATGTAACATGTGTTTCACTGAGCAGTTAATACTTCTTACTTGTGTGGTTTTGAATGGTAACATGTCTATGGCAATAATTATATATGTCATAACATGTACCACTGCAGTAATAATACCAGCGCTCCTGGCAGACTACACACCCGAACGGGCCGCTTGGCTACTATGACATCGTTTCCTCTTCCTTAAAATGCAATATCGCGACAAAAGCCAAACTCATTAGAAATTTTTGCTTTATTCTATAAAACCTTAACAAAAGCATCAATATTTATTTTGGATGAACTGCTCCTTTAATGTCAACATTGTCAGTAAAAAAATTCATCTCTGCACATCCGGCAGGTGAGAAATGGCAGAAAATATTTAGAAGTCACAAATTTGTATGGTAGGTATATATACATTAAACTGTTAATACAAAATACCATAAAAATATTACTAACAATCTATTATTATGTGTCGAGCACAACATTTGGTGTTTAACATTAAAAGCGTATTTTCTTATCCACACGTTTCACAAAATGTTAAATACTATATTATAACACAATTATGACACTGGTAAAACATACATCAAGTAAACATTAAAACTGTTCACACAAAACACACAACCCTTAAACCATACAAACACTTAATACATACAAACATTTAAATGTGCATATGTACAAGCTTCATACATGCAAACATACACTTACTTCACGTAAGTATGCATGTCACATTCACAAACATTAACTTCATAAAGGCATACACTTATTCTCCATAAGAAACATGCATGTGTACACATGCAAGCACATGCACACGTACACACACAAAACTAAACACTCCACAAACACACGTCATACTCCGCTCTGCCCCACACACACACACATACACACACACATGCATGCACACAAAACTACGCACTCCACAAACATACACGTCTTCTCCACCACCCCCCCCCCACACACATGCATGCACTCAAAACTACACATTCCACAAACATACACATCATACTCCACTCCCCCCACACATGCAAGCACACAAAATTACTGTATATACTCGTTTATAGTGCGCACCACTATTTTTGCAACAAGTTACAGGGAAAGAAATTTTTAGTGCCTCGCTAGTATGTCAAAAAACAAGGGAGGATGAGCCGAGCGAGCGGTGAAACAGCACGCTCTATGATGGAGGGATCAAGGAAGGAGGGGGGAAGAATGGAACTGTAGCTGGCAACATATAAAAGAGAAAGGAAAGACAACATTCACACTGTAAAGAGTGTGAAGGCACAGAGGGTGGTGGCGAGCCAGGAGGGGTGGAGTGGCTTGTCTCTGCCAAGGTCGCTTGCTGTCGGCCAGCCCTCGCCTCACACGTGTGCCTTGCTCTGCTGTGCCAGCCGCTTCCAGCATGACCCCTCCTCTTTTATTAAGCTATTGAGAACCCTCACAACTAAGATAACATGTTGTGACAGCAGCAAGCTTGCCTTTTTTTTATCTCTCCGGGTGTGTTTGAGGGAGTGGGGGAAGAAAAAAAGAATGACACTTTTTTTCTTCCTTCCTTTCCCATGAAAAGATAGCTGGTCACGAGCCGCCGTCAAATATCTTTCCCAGGTGGGGGATGGGGAAGGGAGAAAAAGGAGAACAATGACGCCTTTTTCTTTCTTTCTTCTCCACGGAAAGATAGCTTATTATGAGACTTCAAAATTAACTTTTAGGGTTTTAGCAACGACGGTTACTACAGAGCAAGGCAGGAGGGGAAAGGGGGAGAAAGAGAAAAGGATGAGGAGTAATGATGGAGGAACCTGGCCGTGAGCACCTTCTCTCTCTGCCTCCCACTGTTGACACCCGTCAGTTTAGCACTATAACTTCGGCTTCTTACTCCCCCCCCCACCATCTCGACCGACAGCCTGCCTTTTTTTCTCTGCTTCCTACTCTTGACACCCGTCAATTTACTGCTTTAACTTCGCCTTCTCACTCCTACTTCCCCGCGCCTACCCACACAACCGGCCACTGACCTTTCACGTATTTTTTTCTATTTTCCGTGTATAGTATGCACCCCTGAATTTTTATCAGTTGTTTTGGAATAAAAGTGCATGCTATACACGAGTAAATACGATACGTATTCCACAAACATACACATCATACTCCACCCCCCACACACATGCATGCACACAAAACTACACAATCCACAAACATACACATCATACTCAGCTACCCCCCACACATGCATGCACTCAAAACACACACACCATACACGTGCACACACACACCATACAAGTGCACACACACACCATACAAGTGCACACACACACCATACAAGTGCACACACACACCATACAAGT
>PNEQ01035588.1:0-17422 GCA_003012365.1 Medauroidea extradentata | reverse complement strand
TGCAGCTTTTAGCATATGACTAAGCAAAAGCAATATGATAAATATCATCACATAAATTTCCGACAATAAAATAACAATTAGGTTTTATGAATAGCAAATTTCCCAACACAAATTGCCAGTGGAAAAAATCAATAACTCTAGAACACAGTACACAATAAACAAACTTTGGTTATGTTGCTAAGCTCAAATACCCTCCACAAGAGCTACCTTTCCTTTTCAGTCTTTGGATTTCAGAAGAATTAGATCAATATGCACTGCTTGTAAGTTTCTGTAAAATGTTAAAATACTTGATATATATATATATATGAGGGGTACAAAGACCATTAACAAGAATTGAATTTAACACACTAACAGACACCAATGATCAGATTTTTCTGTCTTCTGCATTACATTCCCTCGAACACTTTACCTGTGTGGAAAAAAAAAATCAAATTAAAATTTGATACACGACAACAATTGATTAAATTTAATACTAACAAATATTATTTTAGAGACATTAATGAGTATCAACAGCAGAGATCTGGATGTTATAAAATTAAAAAGCATAGCAAACAGAAGGGTAGGTGGGTAGGTAGACAGGTGGATAGATGGGCAGGCAAGGAGGCAGGTAGGCAAGCAGGTAGATATTTAGTTACAGAGGAAAGGAAGGGATAACACTAGTAGTTTTATGTAGGCCCCTGCTTACACAATAATTAATTGTAATTTTCATAACAATGTCAGATGATACTCAAAACTGAATGACTGTGACTGGTCATGATTTTGGGCCACGCTCGTGTGGAGGTCGATGCCCATGCCCAAAGATTGGTTTTTAAGTTTGCGCCCGATTCTATCTGTTTGTTAGTCGTTCGCCCGCCCCTAGTGGCCGGATTGCGATGGTGGAACCTTTACCCGGACAAGCGGTGCAAGCTTTATTAGAAGAGTTTCCTGACGTCATTACTCCTCATATTGGGAAATGTGATGTGTTGCCATATCGGTTTACCGTGACTGATGATGTTCTGGTGTGGCAACCTTTTTATACTTACAGCCCTCCGAAACTGGCTATTATGCGACTGTTAGTGGATAAATTGTTGGCAGAAGGGGTAATTTCCCCTTCAACCTCAGACTATGCGTGCCCGGCCTTTTTGGTCAAAAAGGGTAGTGGAAACAGTTTCCCCCTGATCACTGATATGAATGTGGTAAATTGCAAAATTCATCTTGACCTGTTTCCCGCGCCTACGGTAGATTCTGCTCTTCAGCATTTGGGTAAGGTGACAGTGTATTCAATTATTGACCTTAATTCCAGTTTCCACCAATGTCTGTTGCATCCCGATAGTTGTAAGTATACTGCTATTTGCACTCAGTGGTCTCAATATGAATTTAACTGTATCTCTATGGACACATGTTTTAGTACCCAGGCCTTGTCACGTGTTCTGGACCATGTTTTGCCTGATATAAAGTGTAAATTTGTCTATAATTACATTGATGACATTAATATTTATAGTAATTCATTCCTTGAGCATTTGTATCGTCTTCGTGAGGTGCTGAATCACTTGTGATGTGAGGGATTACCTGTTAATCAGTCTAAAGTAACTTGGGCTTCTTGATCTGGGACATACTTGGTGTAACGGACAATTGATTATGGACCCTAGTTGGATCAGTCCCATCATGAATTTTCCGCGTCCGAAGACAGTTAGAGGCGTGTCTTGATTTATTGGCATGTGTGGATACTATGCCCGCTTCATTCCCCACTTCGCTGAGGAAGCAGCTCCTCTTAACCCTTTGAAACGGAAAAATGTCTCTTTCGTGTGGGCTGATGATCACAACCACAGTTTCAATTCCCTGAAGGCTAGTTTGGCCTCAGCGTCTTTCTTGCGTTTGACCGCTTTGACCTTAGACTTGTGTTTCAATTTGACGCCTCTAGTGTTGCGCTGGGAGCCACTTTAGGGCAGTGGCACGATGGAAAGGTTTCACCAGTGGCCATTGCCAGCCGCACACTGACTGAATCTGAACGTAGGCTATGTGCTTTTGAAAAGGAGGCCCTCGCTTGTGTGTGGGAAACGAGTAAGATTGATACTTTTTTGAGTACTGTTGAGTTTTATTTATGCAGCGACAATCAGGCGGTGCCTTGTTTGCTGAGACACTCAAATGACTTCGGCAAGTTGGGGCATTGGGCATTCCATCTGTTTAAGTTTCGCTTTGTTATCAGACATGTGGTGGCGGACACGCTATTGTGCACGTTTTGCGCCGAAGAGGATTGTGACCCAAAGGAATTGTAAGCAATGTGAACTGCTTTCACTAGTCACCCTTCTTTCTACATGTGCCTCGAGCGTGCCCAAAGAGCTGATCCAGAATGTAGTGACACTGTTGCCTGACTGGAAGAGGGCGAAGATCGTCCTTATTGTTTGGTGGATGGTTTGCTCCATTATGTTGGTCGTCTGCATCGCTTCCGTCGGTTGGTCTGAATGTCGCGATGAACTGCTCACCTACTTTCATGCTTCGCCTTTTGGCGAGCATTTCGGCAGCGCTGGTACTTTACATAAAGTTAGTGGTCAATTTTATTGGCCCGGTTTGTGTCGCGATGCTTGCGACTTCGTTCACCAATGTGATTTGTGTTACCATGCAACGGCTGCGAAAACATCGAAGGTTGGACTTTACTCAGTCGATCAGGTCAGCCACTTTCGAGAAACATTACATTGCAATGTTTTTGGCCCGCTAGAGCGTTCTGTCAAGGGAAATTTTTACATCTTAATTGTTCTTGATATTTTTAGTAAGTTTGTGTTTTGATACCCTTATGTAATGATGATAAAAGTGCTACTATTGATCATTCGTGAACCGAACGCGTGTGGTCAACTTTTGGGCCCTTTGTTAACCTAGTGACAGATAATGTGCTGTATTTTTGCTCCGCGTTGTTTAAGGATATGTGATTCCGTTGGGCGCTAAATCATTTTAACCCCAGTCCCTACTATCCATGCGGGAATCAGGTGGAGCGGTTCAACCTCAACCTGAAAGCTATGTTAGTCGCCCTATATCATGTCAACCAGTGGGATTGGGATGTGGATTTGGACTTGATCAATCTTGGTTTTTATTCATCTGTTTACGGTGCTACAAAGCACACCCCTGCTCGTATAATGTTGGGCCAGGATTTAATTCACCCCTAGCTGACTGTCTCGGGCGTTCCTTCTCCTGCCCATCCTCTTACCGATGCCCAGTGCGAGCTTCTTGGCTACAAAGTCCTTGGCAATATTTACGAGGCTTGGTATCGTTTGCAGCGACGGATTAATTCCCAGCTGACTCCTGGTGATTATCAGATGGGACAGCTGGTTTACTGTAAATCCTTTACTCTCCCTTCCCACCCCCAGGACATCAGCAGTAAGTTGTTGATGCCATTTGCCAGCCCGTTTCTCACTGTTCGGTTGCTTGGACCAAATACCACCCTGTTGGCAAATTGTGGTTCCAATAGTATTGTTCGCAAAGCCCATATATCTAATCTTAAACAAGCCCCTGATGTTGATGATGATCATGATCATGATGATTATGATTATGACGTGTAATGTTTTGCTTACAAGCATTGAATGTCGTGGCTGATTCCTGAGACGGTTTGTCTGCTGAGGGTGAACTGGAGTCTTCGCTTCCGGTTTGTTTGTCTTAAGTGTTAGTGTGGTACACTCCCGGAATATTTGTTTAGTTTGATGCGTGTTTATATGTTGTTTGTTTTCGTGCGTTTTCTTGGTGGTGATATGTGATATTTGTTGTGTGTTTTGTGATTAGTATGGCCATTCGTGTTGTGGCCATGCCTATGTTTTTATTTGGCATATTTATTGGAATGCATTTAAGTAACTCATATTTTGGATGTTTTTAATGTTAATGTGGCTTAGATGCAATTGCTAGTTTGCAGTGTAATGTGACTGCATTGTATTATATACACTTATTTATTTAGGAAGTGCAATTTATCTTGGGTGAAGGTTGGAGAAAGTAAATTTTATGTACATATGTATGTATGTATTAATGAAATTGCCTTAGTATAGCCCTTTAGCGGCTCCTTGATTTCTACGCTTCCACTACCTGCCAGAGATCCCCTATCCCAGTGGACTTCTAGTGCTAGAAAGCTATGTATTATTGGACACTGAATTTTTTTGGAACTTGTGCCTATGTTATTCCCTGGACTTGAGGGATTGGGTGTGGGGTTGTGCTGGGGTTTTCCCGAGCCCTTGTATTTTGGACTCTGAATTGAGCCATGTGTGCTATTTGAACTTATCCACAGGCTGGAAGTGCTTAAATTTGTGATGGATGCTTGTGTGAGCACCATTCTACGTTGGAACTTTCGTCGCCGGGGCACCTCAGCTTTGGGCGAGGTCAGGCGTTTTTGGAGCCGCTCATGACCCCCCCCCTCCCATCTGTGCCCCCAACTTCCCTCTTCCCTACTCCCATTCCTCACCCATCTGCGCCTACGCGTTTGCCCTGGGCCGGCACTCCGGTGCTATCCTCAGTCCTGACCGGTTGATTCGCCCTCTTGGCAAACCGTCAGTAAGTTTGATTCAACTTTTTGCATTCTTTTATTTTTCTGGGTCGTTCAAGCTCTATTTTCTCTGTAAGTTGCATGTCTACCTATTTTCAGTTCAGTTAATTTCCGGTTTGTTTAGTTCGTACCGACGGCGCGTCGAGGAGATGCGTGACACAAAATTTAATTATGCTTTATGTTGATATGTGTTTTGAATGGGAGCTCAATGCCATTGTAATTTTCATTTTGTGTAATGCTTTGAACTTACAATATAGCACTCATCTAAAGTCTTAACAGTTGGCTTTACTTTATATAGAAGGTAATAAAAACCGGACTCCCCAACCAGTCTTGTGTTCGTGTCCAATTGGGGCACAAGTGTATAAAACGAAGTTCCCTCCGTTTTTGTGAGGGTTCCATTTTTCGAAAATCTAGTGAATAGTAAAATCGCAAATACCCAGACCAGAAACATATGGGAAAAATAACGTTAGGTTTCCACACCCTTATACCACCATATTTTTTATGGAAATTATGTGCATACATTCCTTGTAATATGTTTTATGTGAACAGTTACATGTTAAATTACAATAAAAAAAGAAATTGCCATAGTTTACAAAATGCATTGAAAAAGTACACAAACAGTGATTAAACAACTTTAGAACTCATAATAATTCCGCTAGCAAAATAGTACGTAGAAAATTTTTCTTTTTTAAATTCTGAGAAAGAAAAGGGATACATTTTTAAATGAAATACATTACTCACGAGGCTAGTGTTACTGAGTGCAAAAATGAGACAGCGATTACAGTACATAATCGGGTTATAGATACTGCTGTATTTCAACTCCAGGTGCTTTATCACATGAACATTCTGGCTGCAGCCAAGGTTAGCTTTTTACCAGCACAGAGCTTGTAAAAATTGTATTATTTTGCTGTCTGTTTACACGATGTTTGAAATATTTCATAGCATTTACAAATAGAAGGTTGATACATGTACTGTGAGAGTGCAGTAGAGAGAGATACAATATGTGTTGGTAAATTGTTTGTTTGTATAGAGAAGGGGAAAAAACAGACAAACTCGCATTCGTGAATACACAAATTTTACTTGCAAGTATTGAATAAAATGTTACAATTATTTCATCATACTGAGTTCACGAATATGGAGGGATTACTGCATCTCTTGAAACTAAAATTTTTTCACATCCACTGTATATTTAAACAAAAAATGTTGAATATTGGTTTTACTAATATCAGGCTTATTTTGTACAACCGGGATATGTAATGTTTTAGGAATGCAATTTTAACTAATTCTTTTACCCTTCCTGTGTGCAACATCTTGCTCCAATACGTAAAATTAAAGTCGCTACATGGTTGGTCTAACATCTTGATTTGAAGTGTTTCAGTGAATGATTATCGCATGAATGGCGTATTCTGTAGCGCACCCAATGAATTGAATAAGAAAATGTTTTAAATATTACATACTAAATACCGACAAGAAACTGGGAACTACAGTTATACACAAACAGTTCACGGCCAGGCTGCTGGTCAACTCATAAAACAAAACTTGTCTTTGGCCGCATAATGTTCGCTTTGTGCCAAAGTGTTTCGGCGGTTGATGGTGATTTTTAAGTTGCTCACGGTTCCTCCCGCGTCGAATCGGCAGAAAGAGGGGTGGGAAGTGACCCTTGCTGTTTCTGCCCACCATGACGCCGCCGTTCCCAGTGCACTGCATACCAGACCAATCCCTGCTTAGTAGGTCCTCACAGACCATATATAAACATATTAGTTAAAAAATTTGGGTGAAAGGGGGGAGGGGCAAAACATGTTGATACAAAACCAACTAGCTCAGTGATGTAATGCACCTTTACACTACTCAATTGGTAGCAACTGCTTGCACATACTAATATGTATTTACTGTTAGTAAGTAACTGAAATATGGAAGACATTTTCAAATAATAATATAATTTTTACTGTTACTATTTAAACTAATTTTCACCACCGAGATATGTTCTGAAGGACTTGTCTACATGTGTAATGTGCTACATAAAAGACAAAAGCATTTGGATATTCACAGACAGGGAGTTAGCAGTTTGCAAGTGCTATTCATGCAGTCAAAAGTAATATTTCAATATAATGTAATACATTTAGTTCTAAGAAATAATATGAAAGTAAGCTGTGTTGACTAAGGCCTAAGAGTTTTTCATTTAGGTTTCATTAATAGCCCATATTATGAAAGGACTAAACGGGCAAAAAAAATATTTTAATGCTTACCAAAAAGTAACACTAAAAAATCTGAACTCCTCAACTTTGTTAGACAATTAAATATTTTAAACAGTCATGTATTTCATTTACTGTATGATCTCTGCTTCTAACAAAACCAAATTTTACACAGAAATGGAACTATAATTATTTGAGTAGCACGAAAATGACACATTCAAAGCATACCAGACAACTTAACACTCACATAAACAGCGAATTTTTTAAAACACATACAAACAAATTTCAGGTAGTTTCCACTGTGATTTTTCTGCATTTAAATTGACAGTAGTTTATTAAGAATAGGTTTTGTGCAACTTGATCACAATTAAGTTTTGTTTTGGAGTAAAAAAAATTGCTTGCATTTCCTTTCAGAAACAATCATAATGCCTAAAATAAGAAAGTTAAGGGAAAAAACTCTGTCGGAGCTATTGTAAATTTTGTATTTTATTGCTATGATCAAATGTAAAACAAGATTAGGTTCCCAGTCAATGTGTGCATGCACACTTTTCCGCGTTTGATGGTAGTGATAATTTACTCTTGTTTTCAAAGATACAACAAACGTGCATGTGTCAAAAATGTTACCTAAATAAGACAATGCTATTTCCGAATAGTTTTGTGTAGTAGCAATCAAATGGATAAGTGTTCGAGTACTGCATTCTCAAAGTTAAAATTTTTAGAGTAGAAGAACAAAAGAGTGCAAAGGTTTGCTTTATGGAATCCATTATAAAGATTCTATACTCTTAGAGGCTAAAAACAATAGGCAGTATCATAAAAAAGAAAACAAGAATTACTGTACAGTGTTATAATAACTGGTCACTCTTTTTTAATGTAACAATAGCATAGTGACAAATTGTGAGTTATGTATCATTTATCATGGAATTGGATACAGAGATGAGAACAAGACACAAAAATCGTAAGGAGGTGTATGAAGATGGGAATGGGTTCCGCATGTGAAAATTGTGTCTTGACCATGCTGTTGGCCAACGAGTTTTCCTAGGGATCTCTTGTTCCCTCACCATATAATTCTAAATGTTGCTGCATATCCACCTCGTATCCCCCATTATCGGCTATCGAAACCTTAGTTTGTAAAGGCAATATACATCTAAACTCAGCCATCAAGCAGACAGTCACTGCAGTTCCAATTCGATTTTACGTTAAATTTTAGTGGATTTGTATGCTGAGGTTGTCATTGGGTCATCTGAATTCTGTTACGTTATTTTATAGGTTGTATGTATATTAACACTAATTTTTCTACCAAATGTCCTATGTTTGTTACAAGAACCATGAAGGAAGTTCAAGCAGTATGGAAGCCAACATTATACTTATTACTGATAGGGACAACAGCGTGTACAAGAAGATCATTGAAGCAAGACCCTACCAAAATCTGAATGTCGAAAAAAATTGAGTGTAGAAACCATCATCTTAGAAACTACAGGAGAAAAATTATAACCATAAGTGAAAACACTGCTTTAAGGAAATTAGTTTCTAGCAAAATGTGTAACCTGTCTATTGGGGTTCAGAAAGCTATTAAACATACAAAATCTGAGGAATGTCAATTGAGCATTAAGATCTTACAACTAAAAAAAAAAACACTGAAATTGGTCCAAGCCACGTGTTTGGTGAACACAAGGACTGTACTGAGCTTGGTTATTTCTGTTCGGGTCCAAAAGTGGGAGAAAATAATCTTGTTCCTGATTTAATACAAAGTGGCATGTATTTTCGCATTATAAAAGCTGCTAAATACTTGGCATCTCATTCCAGTAGCTTGATCCATGATGTAGACAGCACCGTAGTAAAACGGTTCAATGCAGGGGTTGTTTAATTTTCAGGTGGAAAGAGAATAAACTACTCTACAACATGATCATATCAGGGAAGATGTGCAGGTGCAGTTATAGCACACAATACCAAAGTTCCTCATTATGTTCTCCACAAATCCATGTTTAATGGTATCAGTCTTAATGTGTTTAGAATTTAGACAACAAAGGACTAGAGACTGTGAATCCGAGATAAAAAAGGCTGTAAAATCTAAAAGAAAACAAGTCAAAAAGTCACTCATCTCTATTTTTGGAGGCAAGGACTAAGGAACAAGCTGCCAACAGCCTGAAATGAATCTGAGTTTACAAAGCGGAAGAGCATACATTTTTGAAGAGTCTAGAACTGTCCGAAGAAGATCGTCACCAAATTGAAATCCATTTCTTCCGGCTGGATGTGAACAGTGGCTTGAAATGAGAAGGAAAAAGCTCACAGCTTCTAGCTATGAAAATGTAAGTCGCAGAAGACCAACAACTAGCTGTATCAAGCTTGTCCAGAACATAATTTATTCTTTTGACATTCTGAATGTCTCTTCAGTAAGCTATGGAAGGAAATCAGATCAAGGCATAATTGAACAAATTGAACAACATAAAGGAATAAAAATTGAGAAATATGGCTTGTTCGTAGACAAAGAACTTCATCTTCTGGGTGCTAAACCACATGGTTTGATCGGAAGTACAGGAATCGTGGAGCTAAAATGTCTAATTTCAGCAAGTGACAAAAATGTTGACATGGCAGTTCAAGAAGGAAAAAATTGATACCTACGCCAGCAAGAAAATAAACTTGAAATGAAAACAATCATGAATATTACAACCAGGTACATGGGCAGTTACATACCACAGAAAGAGATTACTGCATTTTGCTGTCTGGACATCTGAAGAAAAAGACATTTGTGACATTAAAATTAAAAGAGATGACCAATTTTTGAAGGAGCAAATTGAACACAAACTACTGCAATTTTACTATCATTGTTTGTTGCCCGAGCTAGTAGATCCTAGACACACTCGAAACATGGAACTTCGTAATCCACTTCACATTAAAGAGGCCCAGAACAAGCCTAAAAACCAAAAAAAGAAATACAAACAGAGCAAACTTAATTTTGTCATGTTCTTAGTTTGACCTGTGTGTGCATGTGTGTATATATGTATATGTATGTGTATATATACCCATATACATATATAAAGAGTGTTCAGAAACGGCTCTATTATAAGCACACGACATGAATCCTGGCCTGAATTGGAGACAAAAATGTTAGTGGCAAAATGTTGTACAATAACTTTTTTTCGTGCATCAAGTAGCAAAACAGCGAGGAGTTAGAACCCTCTTGCGCTTCACAGATATTGGACTGTCACTGTTGGGGCCATCATATTAAGAGCGAAAGAAAGCACTTACACCTGTGCTGTATTGCCATATTGTGCACGGAAAAAAAAGTTACTGTACAACATTTTGTCGCTAACATTTTCATCTACAATTTAGCCCAGGATCCACGTGATGTGTTTATTATACAGCCATTTTTGGACATCTGTATAAAAACTATA
The DNA here is from genome assembly GCA_003012365.1 of Medauroidea extradentata. Classification (NCBI taxonomy): domain Eukaryota; kingdom Metazoa; phylum Arthropoda; class Insecta; order Phasmatodea; family Phasmatidae; genus Medauroidea; species Medauroidea extradentata. The sequence continues at coordinate 7,343 of PNEQ01035588.1, read as the reverse complement.
GACGCCTATTGAATACATATACACACACACCTGTGACAAATATATATATACACATATACACAGAAAGTTCAGAAAATGACAACCATTGGGATTTTGAACATGGTAAATTTGTTTTCATAAGCTTGAAGTGTGCATAAACTTTAGTTTGGCCACTAAAATGCTCTGAAAAATACAACATCATGAATTTGTGTTTCAACAGCAATCACAAATTCTAGGACGTCCTTCTCCATAAAACAGTTGACTTTTCCCACACTGAGTTAAAATAGTCTATACAGTTAAACCAAAACATCATAGAAAAGTGATCCAGTTTTAGTAGAGTGATCCAGTTGTAGTAAAGTTTCAAGATTTAACTATCTAAAACCAATATGACATTCATATCTTCATGTTTATAAAAACACCAGGTCTCATCATATTACCATACAGAACCAGTTTATCATGTACCTCAAAAAGCTTAGGCCTACTGCACTTGATATTGGAAGTATAGACATCACGAAGATGTAATTTACGATATGTTCTTTTTGTAAATACAAAAACAGTTTTATTTAACTGTGTTTAGCTATCAGAATACAAATACAAAGCCACTGTAGATGTACCTGAATACAACGGTACACACAGATTTAGCACATAAACTGATGTTTTTTCATCGAAAATGGGTAAACAATCAACTATGAATGAACCAGCCATTTATCATTCACAAAAAGTACTAAAACCATTCCCAGATTAATGCATTTCCTGAATGTCATTTTCCTATTCTCTTCAGAAGAACGGAATACCGTTTTGAAGAAAGTTCATTTGCACTTGATATTCAAGCCAATGTCTTTTACGGACACTTGTTCTTCTACGTGATCGTATTCTATCTACTACTTCAATCATGAATGAAACAGAGTAATCCCATTGTTGTTTACACAGCATCTCCGTTTCCATATCATAGGTTGTACTTACATTTAAGAAAGTTTTTGGCTGTACTGTTTCTATTACTTCGGCATTGTCTGCAACAGCTTTTGTTTGTAAATGTGTTGAAGAAACATATTGTTTAATTTTATCCACTAATTTCTTTACATTAGTAAGTTTATAGGTGAAATACATTTTGTAAATTATTTTTCTGCAGTATTACATAAAAATTAAGGTAGAAAAGGAATCTCAGTGTTAAGACCAATTTTCATTTGGCAGTAAAATTCTTATTATACCTGAGATATGCAAAATGCTGTGGTGGTCAAGAGTTCAGACCTCTCGTCTCCCACCAATGCAATCCAGGTTCGATTGCCGGCGGGGTCGCTCTTAAGATTTTCACATGTGGGAATCATGCCAGACGATGCCGTTGGTTGGTGGGTTTTCTGGGGATCTCCCGTTTCCCTCGCCTTTTCATTCCGGGGAAGCTCCATACTCACTTCATGTCACCCTTCACCAGCACTGAAGACCTCTATGTTAAGCGCTGACCAAAATATCTCACTCCCACTCTCACTAATTCAGTTGCTTGAGATTGTGATATATATATATATATATATATATATATATATATATATATATATATTTGTTCTCATTGCTACAATTTAATTTTTGTAAATTTTGTGCTATTCAGATAGACTTAGTCATTCGTTTGTACAGAAAACATGGGCAATGATTAAGCAATTTATGTTTGTATATATTTATTTTCATTATAGATAGACAATGTAAGACTTTTATCTCAGGTGCCTAATTTGGTTTTGAAACATTACTTTTACTGGAAAAATAAACCAAACTCCTTTACAACGAAAAATATATTAATCATTATGTGTAATTTTTTTCCGTACTGTGGCATATATAATTGACGATGTACAAACAAATTTGTCGTTCAGTTCTATTCTTTCCAGCTATTTTGTAATGCTCTTTAATTAATAATGTGTAAAATTTCTTCTGCACCGTACATGAAGGGAAATATTTGTCATGTCTCTATAGATGCCTTAATACAAAAATGTTTTGAATTTGTTTAACATTGTAATTTCTGTAATATTCAACGCATACTCATAGTTTATTATTCAAAACATCCAAATATATACATTTATGAGACTGTACAGTAGTATGTTGTCTTCTGCTGTGAATAAAAAACTTAAAAATACACCTGTCTGCCTCATGTAGAATTATATTGCATATATTTTGATGAAGCATACATAAAACTTATAATTTGATAGCAAATTAAATTTCTCATACGTTTTCACTTGCAAGTTTCATATTGTATCACATTGTTTAAAATTATGTCTCGCTACTCCTACATTGCACTTTCCATTTGATATCTCATGTGCTCGTGCCACACCTTATTGAAAGTGATGATAATTCAGTTGTAGCCGGTGGGTTTAGCCAGAGATTCATAAGACGTATAATGATAATATAATTTTCTACTGGATTTTATCATTGCTTTAACATAGAAAATGCATAAGTAATAATGAGAAAATTCTGCTTTACATGAACTGGAGATGTGACGAATAGGTAAAATAAATAAATAATTGGTGCTCAAGAAAGGTACAGGCTCAGAACGATAGTCTCAACGGATCTTGGATTGACGAACATTTGAATGTATTTTTAAGGCACATTTGAAGGTCGTGCAATGCCAGTATAACATATACTGGCAGGTGATTCAAATAGTTTGTCCTTAAAATCTATTGTAAAATGTAAGACAGCTATAAACTCAAAACAAAATTTATTTTTATACAAAATCAAATTTTCATTATTGAGATGTGTATTTTATTCTAAAATAGTTCTTTAAATAATTACAACAAACTAAATTTTCAGCAGAAATCCCTTTCATAAAAAAATTTTACAAAATTTTCTATTTATATTATGTGCAATGCATTTCTAGCTTTTCTGTTGCTCATTACCAGCAGAAATTATTGCAGTAGACACATCTTGCGAATGAATTAGTCTTGATAGCGAGCAATGACATGCAGCAATAATTAGCATCTAAATCAAGGTGATGCACGGACGGCATCTGTGCACAGTTCCACATAGGCCATTCCTCTCCTTTACTTGTTCCCTGTTACAGTTGGTTTAGGTTAGTTTAAAATGCCAGACAATGCTATGCACTTAATTTGTGGAAAACTTTTGTTGGGTTAAGGAGCTACAAAAAAAAATAATTCGCGGCGGGGAACTTGGCGCGCCTACGACACAGTAAGTCTTGGCGTATGTGGTACAAATGCTCACTTCAGACCACAAACTATTGTTTCAGCTGGTGCAGCAATATGCCGCGTGTGTAGAACAAGAGGGTTGCTCCGCCTGTCCTTGACGTCTTGGTCTGCTAATGGCTTGAGAATAAAGAAGGGGTGGTAAACTGAGCTCCCACCGGCCTCCCCTCCCTGCTGCGTGCAGACTGACATATCCCTCCCTCCAATACCGGCCTCCTCACTCCCAAGCTGGTCCTGCCCATCTGCTTGGCATTTACTCCCGCTTCCCCCCCCCCCAAATCCAGTTCATGGTCCTCTGCATAAAACCCTTAATAAACCAGCCTCACGATTACAAAGAGTATTTATGTGTTGATTTTGAAATATTGGCACCAAGATTTTTCTGTTGTCGTTAATACACAACACACAAATGTAACCACATTGTAATGCCGTGTATCTTTGTTCAAAATGAAAACACAAGCAATTTTAATCTTCCCTATGATTCACTGGATGTCGTGCGGTATGACAACAATATCATAAAGGATGACAAAGACAATTAGGTTCAGCCAAGTTGATTGGTAAAAGCTCAGTTCAGATCGGATTAAATTTTTGCATTTAGAACTGAACATATGCATAAGTTAATTTAATTTTGCGTTATACTATACACACACTGATTATCTTATGTGGTAGTTTCATTTTCATAACTGACGCCAATTTATCGACCTGATAAAAATACATTTAAAAAGGCAAAGTTTCTGCAGATACTGATATAAACAGCGCTAGGGAAACTCCTTTAAAATTGTAGCTCAGCTCAACTTCTTTTAAAATAAAAGCAGCTTTACTCCAGTAAAAAATCCTTTGGATGGAAATAGCTGGCTCATGCTATAATCTTACCTATCATGAAGCTTAGCTCAGTTTGAGTGTCTTTTATAGACTCTTTTGGCAATAGTATAAAGCAGATATTTCTGCATACAATAAAATTATATAAGTCTATTTATTATATATAGGTTCTTCACATTTTTCAGAGAACAACAATTTTGCATTAAATAAATTTTCAACACAAATTGGATAACTAAATTGTTTTGAAAGTAGTTTTAAGCAAAACGTGTATTAAATTTTTGACACAGTGTATAGTTTTCATAAAAATTTACATTTGAGGCTATTATACAATATTTTCATTGGCTGTTACGTCTGTTACTGAAGTTTTAAAAAGTTATCGTATTACTGTCAACAGCCTATACTTTTGTACTATATTTGGTATTCTTTTCACCATATATGACGCAAGCCATTAAGAGTCCTGCACGAGTACAATATACACCATTAGAAGTTACATGGTGTCTAACCTAACATTGTAACAAAATCTGTCACTTCAATGAACAATGGTAACTTTTTTACTGTGGAGACCTGTTTTTTTTTCTCAAATGTTTGTAACAATTACTTATCTGAAACAGGTCACATTAATATTTTTACCAATTTTTATGATAAAAAATTTATATAACAGGGCTATCCAAAAAGAGTGTTAAAAACTGTAAAAGTTAAACTAAAGTAACCAACAAAGTGCCTCAACACTTCCTGAGCTCAATCCCACATAACATTTCAAGTACATGTTTATTACATGTACGACTCTCTAACCCAACGTCTGTCTCCCACATACTGCCCCCTATTTGATTGTAAACAGACAGTCCTGTATTATATCTATAAATAAAATTATACTATGTACATTGTTACAATTTTTATCCCAAAGTAACAACCCTGCAGTGAATTACATTTGTGGGCTTCTGTTTTCTTAAGTCAGCTGTGCAGGTGTTGCTTATTTGGCAAAACTTATCCCACCAATTACTGTTGTCTCGCTCATATAAACTGTCTCACCTCATACTAGAACATAAAAGTGCATGGAGAGAATGCAGCAGAAGACCCAGTTAAAGAGTAGTGGTAGCGCAGAGAAAAACTTTGTACGAGTACGTGGATATTTACACATCACTGCACTATAGTTATCTTCAAACAACCACAATACTTTCTCTCATTATTATTAATGAACCTTGGAATAAAACACTTTTAAACAAACTTTGGTGCAATGTTGCAGGCATCAAAATGCACAGATAAATGTGTCACTTGTTCATAAGCACACCTACGATTTTTCAAAACTAGAAATAAGTAGCCTAATTGTTAATTCTGTATGAGCTAGAAAATTTTAATGTTCTATGTGACATTTACTATTTGAATACAAGTACAAATCGTTCATACAATGCAGAACATGTTGCCACTTGAATGGACATATTTTGCACGTTCAAATCCAAGCAATACAAAAAGCTAAGGACAAGACAGTATGCACATCAAGCCTCACCCTAGGCTACAGACACATGCCAATGAACTGGTCTACAGTCTTCTTGCTGATAACTTGTTTCTACGCGACATTCTGTTGTGGCCCCATTGTTTTATGATATAATATTTGGGATAAAAGTATGCTGTACCCGCCTACAACTCTTTAAATATTCAGAATAAATGTTATTATGTATAAAGAAAGTCATCTTTAAAGGTTAATTGAGGACTTAAAAAAATATAAACGTTTGTCATATTTTATTGAAAGCTATTGCGAAGCAGACACTACTCGCGTAAGTTAAGTAGTTTTCAAATAAACTTAACTGTCTGAAGATCTGCACAGTACTTGCAGCTTGGGCAGATGGCAACCATAAATTGCAGACATAATAACCTTATAAAATCATATCATTGCTTTAAATGTACCAAAAAGTAATCTGAACCAAAGACATAATGACTGTTTTAAAATGTGTTGATTTTATATATATAATAGGTCACTTCAGAAACAACACGTCACTATTTTTCGCAAAATGAGTTTTTGCCATGTGGTGTTTCTCTACAAGAATCTCGACAGAAACAAGAGATTTATATGCCTGCAAATGTTATTTATGAGACCTAATAATATCACAGTTGCTAGAAAAACAACACATGTCAATGACAAGTGATGTTTCTCTGTGCACTAGTTAAACAAAGTTCTAGTCACCTCTATATATGTGAATTAGAAATGTATTTCTTTTGTTGGCACACCTGGAATACTATTTATTAATGATCAGCTACTAGCCATGGAGTGTGAAAGTGAAAATGATGAGTCAAAAAAATGGAAAAAGGAATGGTCAAAGAAAGTTGTAAAAGCATAATGTTATAAAAAATGTGAGAGTTACAGACGAAGGTTACACCGACCATAAAGGTAAAGCAGTACCTGCAATTGTTCAGGGAGAATATTGCAAATGTCCTCTCTTACAACCATTATATTTTAAATTGTTAAACAATGAAATATACTGTTGATAGAAATGTATGGCAAGTGGTAGTCATTTGTGATTGAATTTTAAACAAATATTATTGTTTGGAACAGTATAGTTGTTGTATATGAATGTTCTTCCACTGCATAATCTTCAAATACTGTTGACCACAGAATATACACATAGTGATGTTATGTAAGCTTCTGATTGGTGTGGATCTATCTTTCTAGCAATAATTTATCCTCTGATTAATAGATTAAAATTTTCTGTATTAAATTTGTTTTCTTTATTAATTCACAGGTGCAGATACAGGTGTTTTGACTGGGTACCTGATGGTAACATAAGAGAAATACTGGAGAGATTCAGGTCATTGGCAACAAAGAATGAACAAGGTGCCTATCTACAGGGACTCATTGCTGCATGTGATATAAAATAGAGGTTTTCTTGTTGAGGTGATAAGACACAAACCAAAATCGTGTCCGTTCATATATAGTGTGAACAGCTCAAGTGTTAAGGTGCATGTTTGTAAAATGGCATTTCTTAACCTGCAAGCTGTAGCAACTGGCCGTGTGCGACACATTTCTTCCTAGCTCAGAGAAGGGTAAAGTCAAAGAATAAGAGTGTGCTAAACCTTTCTGGGAATTTTCTACCAGGCAGTACTGTTGTTTCTGTTGAAGATCACATAGCGTCGTTTCCAACTAAAATCTTTCATTATTGAGGCAAAGAGAAACACTACTTGATGTGGTGGCACTATTCTCCTTCACACACATACCACGTGCTCGTTGTACCTACGCTGACCACGTGCTCGCACAAACGCGCCCTCTGATTCATCCGTAGAATATTGCTGGATTCGGTATGTCCTCGGCTAGCTGAAGGTTCAGTGATAGAGTTACAAGCTCTTACCTCAGTGTCGTGGGTACGAGAAGAGAAGAGCGAA
>PNEQ01035587.1:39845-52877 GCA_003012365.1 Medauroidea extradentata | reverse complement strand
ATTGATGGTAGACTTTTCTTGTGCTTTAATTGTCAAAGTTAATTAACGTGTCTGTAACACAGGAGTAATTGTGTGCATAACTAATTGTGTTGTGAGAGTTCTAGTTGATTACTGTTTTGTGTATTTCATAGCTTTGTGAGCTATTAAATCCAGTACTTAATTTAACTCTTTTATTTGTAATTATAGACCTCTATCCCAAGGAACTCATGGGAATTGCCCACATATAAAGTTTGTGCTCTTCAAACTTGTAACAATATTTCCTGTCTTAGACACAGAAATACCCATACATTCAGTGGCGAAGTGTTGTAGGGTTGCATGTGGAGTGGAGTTAGATCCGGCTATACACGCTGAACATGTGACTTCGACCAGGGGCCTGACACTAGATAGGGCCTACGATCTCCTTATTGAGCACTAACGATTGTTTGTTACCAACATTGGTATGGCTCCGAAAAATACAACAAAATGGATTGAAATAACTTTTTCGGTAATATTTACGCAATTTATGTCCACGATTGTGTTAGTTGCACACATTTAAGATTAAATTGTAAGGATTATAAGATAACAAACAGATTCCGTTTAAACATGTAATACGATAAAACATTTTGCTACATGCGATTTGTGAGCCTGGTCGTTTCGATTCTATTATATTTGTCTGTTACCACGTGTTGGTTGTGTGAAATGCTGTGTTTTCTAGTTTATAATTACTAAAACATGTTATTTGAAGGCGGTTTTTTGTGTTTTATATATTTAGATAGTCGCTTATTGCTTTGAGAGCGTGCAGTATTGGATTTACAATTCGAATAATATGTGTAATAAAATGTTGAGTGCCATATTGCGAATACCCTAACCAAAACACTTCCCACAAATTAATTTTTACAAACTCATGCCACTTTTGATGCGTACAAATAAATTTCGTAAATATACTTTTACACACACGAACATATCTCAAGAAGTGTTTAAATCATGCATAGTAAAATATTTAAAACGGCAACATGAAGCTGTTAGCGGCGGTAATTTGTAGGGACAAAACCAAATTCTTTTGAAAATTCAATTTACTGAAAATAGACACAAATAAAGGAAATAAACAATTATACGCACAGAAAGAACTATAAAATAGTGTTTTATAGGAATTATACGCTAACACTTCAAAAAGTAAATAGTAAATTAAGCTGGTGATTCCTCGAACGATATCGAGCTGCGTGGTTGGCAACATATAATCATTAATGAGGCCAAAACGGCCCTGAAAATAAGACGCGAGGCTTAACCTAGGAGTGTCAACTCTGTCCTTTATACGTTCCTTGACTTTGACGTCTGTAAGGCACAACCATTAGAGTATTCTGCTGCGAACATGGTCGTATTGTTGGAGAATTAGTTGCTCGATCTCTTGCACGCTACTGGTCAAATTTGTTACACTAAATTTCTTAAATGCCATGTGACGCCATGCTGACGTCATAAACGCGCGCGCGCATGTGTGTAAGTGTGTGTGTGTATGTATGTATGTATATATATATATATATAAAACACATTCAAATAAAAATGCGCATGGTTTCTTTTAAATAGTCTATACAAAGATAGTAAAAACATTTTGTGTTGATTTAACCAAATATTTTTGTGTCGTGCAGGATTAATAGATAATTGCAAAAATCTATGTTATTTATTTTATTCATCATTTGTTTTCTAATTGTTTGATAGCTGTTCAAGTGATGCTATCAATATTTATCGAATCAAATTTCTTGAATCCTTATGTTATTTGACGAATTGAATTCAAGAAATTGATGTTTGATCGCATGAAAGGGCCTGTTGCATGACCAAAAAATGGACTGTAACGAAATCGGATGCAACATCCAAGACAAAATATCTAACGATCGAAATGATTTGGCACAACCACTTGCCATCTTCTCTGCGAGACTGCCTCCTCGGCTGGAACACCAGTGCCCCCAGCCACACACGGAAACAGGGCTGCCAACTACCAAGGCAGCATGGGTGGGAAATTTTAACATTTTCATAATTAAAGTTCGCAGTTTATCAATACACTATACACATTGTTAATACATAAAGACTATCATGTACATTAGAAAATATTTACAAAATCCCAATATCCAAACAAGGACTTTACCAATATAACAGTCCTACAAACAACACAGAGCTATGTATAAACCGTTACCAGAGACACGAGTGTATTGCGACACTACTTAAAATTTACCACGCACTCTTTTCCTTTTTATGAGAATGTCTATGCACATGTATGAGCTCCTGTCATAAATTTCCATTTTCTATTTACTTTCACAATGCGTATTTTGTATTCTGTGCGAGTAAAAATGGCTAAAATGTACGTTTTCAGAGTCAGCCATAGCTATCTGTTGAACGTTCTGTGCAGAAATTTCGTAATTGCCTTCAAACGCGCATCATAAAAGCAAGCTTTGTAATCCGGGCATAAATAGGGTCGCCGTTCAAAATCACTTTCATGAGAGCCGGAGACGTGAAGACTGCAGGCCGGTATAGAGCGCTTTGCGTGTAGGGGCGATGAAACTAGTAATTAGAAAGTAAGAGTCGGCCTTAGTACCTGCGCTTTTCCCATGATCCGTACGCGAAGAATAACTGCATATAGACGGAACTGTAATGTAGGCTACATCGCGTATCTGGATGAATAAAATTATAGCATGTGGTATACCCTGATTATGGTACGATCATTCCTGACAAATCTTATTTATTTATTTTGTTTAAACACGAGCTAAATTCAGTACTACGGTGGTTTAAAATTTTGACGTGCATGTTACAGGTTTAATTATATAAACACAAAGATGAGGACAAACAATAAAGTACATACATTCTTACGTACTACATAAAGAAAAAATAATAACATAAAAGATTCGCTTAACCTATTGCACAGAATTTGAAATTTTAACAGTGGAATATATAGTATTCAAGAGAAAAACGTTCGCAAATAATGAGAAAAAGTATGTTGAAATGGCCTCCTGTAATTTTCACCGTTTAATTTTTTTTTGCCAGTTCATTAGGAGCTCTTTGTATTTTTTTAAAAATAAATTACACTTTGTGATCAGGTTTTTTTTTAAGGTTGGCAGATAACTCGCTCCAGACAAGACTGACGTGTAGCTTAATGATCGCTTAAATGCTGCATTGTTCTGATGCGGTATTTGGGAGTTTATTTTATGTAGGGTATTATTTGTTTGGATATAATTTAGATGTTGAGAGTTGTGGAGCTAAATTATGGATAATTAATGTTAGTTGTGTGACAACGTTGAATTGTGGTATATTTTCCATGTTCAACCAATCGGTTTGATTTCATCATCTTTAAAATTTCTGTATAATTGAAAGAAGTTAACCCAATATTTAAATTTTTCGTCTTCAAACTTTCCTCCTCAATTCACATGCATTTGTGTGACACGTAAAGAACTGATGCATATTTGAAAAGCTGAAGTAACTAAGAGGTCACTTCAGCGAGGTAACAAACATAATAAAAAGTAGTTACGTCAACACGGCGAAAACCTGCTTTCAGGCGAAGCTGCGAGATTAGCTGTTCTTTTTTTTTTTTTTTTTTTTTACCTCCGCTGCGCAAAAGAAAGAGGTACAGAAAATTGCCGAGAGAAAATTTGATTGCCTTTCCTAACAGCAGCACATCAGTACGAAGCTTACGTAATGCATCTAACATTCCAGCGACATGAAGAACACAGTGGCGAAAAATAAAAACAGTTTAAATGTATATGAATAAAAGTAGGTTTTTGTTTCATATATCTTTACAGCAGCGTTAGTCGTTTTTATTGGTTTAACATAATGTGCCTGTTCCCAAGAATTAACTGTTGACGGCTGTTTGCATTTCCTGCCATGATATTACTGGATCGGTGAACGGCAAAGTGAACCTTAGCTGATGAAAGAGAAAAAAATTCACTTGCGGTGCAATGTCCGGTGGTACGGATGCTGGAGAATATGAATCTCCCTCTTGCTGTGAGTCTCAGAGCGAGATGACATATCGTTAACACGTAGAACATGCATTTGGAAGAATTCGGGTTTGATTCCCGGTTCCGGCCATCCTGATTTCTATTTTGTTTTGTTCCCCGAAATCGCCCCAGGCGAATGCTAGGCAGTTTCCTTAACAAAATGGCCATGACCGATTCCTCTCCCTGTTCCTGTCATTGTGCTGAGTTATATCTCACCATCGCCAGGGACTTCTCTTTCGACAAGACGTAAAGCCCACCTATCTGTCAGTTCGGCGTTTTTCGAGATGAGGCGAAGTCTCAGTTTAAAGAACGGCTCCAGAGGACGTTCTTTTGTGCTACACATATACAGAAGAAGGAAATTCTCGCGGGTTCAGTGGCCAACGAACTGAACTCCAAAGTCCTTTAGAGTCGTGCCGAAGCTGTTTGCTTATGAATGCTGGCCAATTTTTAACGCGTGACCAGATGGGGTTTGAGTTCTAAATTCCTTGCAAACCTGTTATTTGTCCGTACCGTAGTCATGTAGGACGTAATCAACGAACTGCAGGACAATTTGCAAGTGACTTTAACACATGTACGTGTTTTTCAATTCTTATGTACCTATTACAATTTCAAGAAGTCCATAATGGTTTCAGTCTTTGTAAAATCAAAGATAGTACAAATTGACTATTTTCTGCAATTGTTATAGGGCGTATCTCGTTTGCCAGTATTGCTCAGTTTACATAAGTTCTCACTTACGTAATAAAAAAATTTAGAAACCTTTTGTTAAGCAGTTTTTATGTGTGTATGTTGCTGCGCACGCACATATAGGGAGAGAGAGAGAGAGAGAGAGAGAGAGAGAGAGAGAGAGAGAGAGAGAAAGATAGAGAGCGAAAGAGCTGTAAGTTATGTTTCTAAGATAATACTTATACTAAGAATACATAGATCTTGTTGTGAATGTACTAAGAATATAAAGTACCAGGTATTTTTCAGTAACAGTATCATGTTGTTACGAGTACCACTAGTCTAACCCACCCTCAAATAAATTACGCAACATTTTGCATTCCAGGGGGCCGCAGTGGCCGTATAGTCAGATCATTCGCCTACCACCAAGGGGATCCGTATTCGATTCCCGGCAGGGTCAGTCCCCGGATTTTCGCATGTGAGAATCGTGCCGGACGATGCCGTATAGACTATAAGGACTCGTCGCTATTTCATTGTTTCGGATATTTAACACCTATTCCAAGACTTACACGTTGGACAATATGGCCTACTTGTTTGAGAGGAGTACGCTAACAGCTGCGAGGTTGTACCCACACCGCACCGTTTATACAAGCCAACATGTTAGATGAACATTTCTTATAGAGACATTGATTTATCGCGAACAAAACTGATTTATTTTTATAGGTTTCAAAGTGATCTGTTCATGCTCAAAGTTATTATGTAGTTGTTAGTGCGTTATTATTTGACAGGACAAGTAAATTACTTACTTAAGTGCGTCAGAGATGAACGTTTCTGATTCGTCAGTAAACAGCTAAACCGATATCAGGATGGCCCCCGTTTCTCCCGCCCCTTCATTCCGGTGTTGCTCCATACTCACTTCATGTCACACCCTCACGAGCGCTGAAGACCTAGGTGAGCAACATCTCTTCACCATTAAATACAAGGTATTGAACTTCGCTTGTGGGTAACGCGGTGAAGGTGGATGTCGGTCTGCGAGTTTTCTCCGTGTACTCCCGCTTCCCCTTTTCGTAATCCACAGTTGCTCCATAGGTATTCACATCGTATTTTCCTTGTCAGCATATAAGCCCTTGGTGTTCAGGGCTCACCAAGTTCACTCTATTATTTCCCCTCAAGATAATGCTAGCGTCTTCATCTACTGAGCACAGGTTAAAAGCCAAGAACCTCAGTCGTTTGAAATGTAGGACTACACATGTTGCATCCAGGCATCCAGAAACGTTGCGTAACCCGAAGACCTTGTACCGTCGTCTCGTCAAGCTTCGGGGATCTCCGGCCGACCTCGGCAGGTCTCTAGCACAGCAAGAAAACAAGTTCCCAGTGCCTTTATAGAGAGAACTGTCGTTTCTCTTAGTGACGCGTTAGGCAGCGTAGAGCTCAGTTGTTCGTACCAGCAGCAGTTGTATAGAACACCGCAGCACGTACGTACATTTGTCTATTAACTACACTACTGAAGATTAGGGTATTTACAGTTAGAGATTTCCTTGATTAAGGTAAATGATGAAGTAACGCCTTATATTTACAGTTTTTCACCGGTAACAGATTTGTTTTAATGGTTCGTAGACATATTTTCGGTGTTACACTCTTGAAAGAATAGTTTGCTATTAGTCAGTCACGATAGTCGGTAAATTTTTAAAGGCTCTTACAATTACATTCAACCACTAAGAATTATAGTTTACTGCCGCATCAGACGTATATTGTTTAGATCAATAAAATATATCAATAAGCTGTGTTATTAACGCGACAGAGTAATATTTTTTACAGTATTTACAAGTTACAGAAATATAGGAATTGTGAAAAACAAAACATTAAAAGTGCTAACTTTACCGTAAACAAAGTACAAGACTTTTTTTTTTGTGTCAGGTAGTAACTGCCTTTTAGTTTCCTGCCGCGTGGCCACAGGGGCGAAGTGGTCAGACGACTTGCCTCCCAACACGTAGATCTGAGTTCGCTTCTCAGTGTAGCCTATACAATCCAGATTTTTCGTATGCGTGTAATGCAGTGGTCGTTGAAGTAGGTTGGTGGGTTATATTGGGGTGCTCCCGTTTCCCTCGCCCTTTGCATTCCTTCGCGTATCAATTGTAGGACCTCATTTCATGTCATATTCTATGGATCGCCTACGTATATGGGCGCCCGGTTCTGAATTTTTGTCAGTCCTTGGCGTGATGTTCTTCCCCTCGGGTAGTGTCTCAATTAGCTGTTTAATTATTTCCTGACACTTGCTGGAATATAAGGTCACTTTTTGACGTTCTTAGATAGTAACAACACATTTTGGTTTGGTAATAACTATGTTTTGAATGCTTTGATATTTGATGGACGATAACAAAGAGTATATTAGGCTGTTTTTTATCTTTCAGCAGACGTCAGAAAATAAGACATAAATTTTCTAATGGCGTTAAAACGTTCCTTGACAGAAGTATTGTGTGTTGTCAAGTTACATACCAAGGGATTAAAGTAGGCCTACGTCATCAATAAATAATACCTTTAAAACACGAGTGGTTGAGAAATTAAAATTCCTTTCAAAATACTTTATGTTGTTACAGTAACATTGTTTGGAGCTGTTTTTAACCGGCTGTTTCGAGAAACAGTGGCCACGAAACAAGTGACAGTTCAGTTAACGTATACTTGAACGAAAATACACACAACATTGTGTTATTGTTCACTTAAGAGGATTACATCTGAGTAACATGTCTGAAGGAATGCTAGCCAGAACTCACCAAATATGTAATGTCTAGCATAGAAACATTTCTATTTACAGATCTTCTATTTCGTCTTAAATATATATTATTTTCAGTTTAAACTATATTGAATATCGTTTTTCAAGGCGGTGGTACTTTCCTTGCGAATTACTGTACAAATTAGTTAATATTAGCATTTAGCTTACGAAATCACATAATAAGTGTTTGTACCTGCAGTTCAAGACAGCCGTTTATAATAGAAGCCTATACGAACTTAACTATATTTTGAGTTTGATAAAATTTTACACGTGTGATTTAACTTTATTTATGTTTGTTTGCAGAAGATGAAACTGTTCCTGACACTGTTGTGCTGTGCCGTTGCGTTGGCTGAGGTATGTTTTAAAATATAAAGTCATTATTTTTGTTTTTATGTCATTAATAACGTTTGCTTAATACATAGCTTACATCACTTATTATAAACTGTGCATATATATATGTATGTGTGTGTCTATTTGTAATATGTGTTCCTATGCCATTCTTCCAATAACGATGAAACTTTGCTGAGTTAGATGTAAGAGCGCTCGCGAAGGGCTTTTACTCTCGACTCTCTCTCTCTCTCTCTCTCTCTCTCTCTCTCTCTCTCTCTCTCTCTCTCTCTATACATACATATATATATATATATATATATATATATATATATATATATATATATATATATCTGTGTGTAGTAGGGTATGGGAGGGCAAAACATGGGCATAGGGGCATAATGAATACACAAAAATGTAGTGAAAAGATTTTCTTTATCAAAATGTATCTTAAACGGTTATTATTTAATTCTGCACCGTTTAGAATTTTCAAAAATATTTTGTTTCAGAAATGGTCAGAAATGGTTCCTAGAAAATTAAAAAATTTCCTTTATAGTAATTTATCTCTTTCAATATTATTATAAGTATTAAGACTATTACTTACATGGCATTTTAAGTGGTGATAAGTTTTCGTCAGAAAAGAAAAATTGAGTTATTGAAAATATTTTGAAAATAGAAATACACATTTTTACGAGTCACTACAGATAATTTGGAGCCCACTTATGCTGAACTTCTGCACGACTCAAAGAGGCGTTCAATTGAAAACCACGCGGACAAAGTCGCGGCCAAGTAATTGTTAGTATTTATTTCAAAAAGCTTTAATGTTGTTGAGTTTAATTTTTGTCTTTCGAAACCCATTTTCTAACATTATCAATTTTAGTCGTCTGCTTGTGTACGATGAATTATCAGTGCTTACAAACTCGTACTGACTCTGGTGATTTTATTTGAATATAATAATAGTTTATTCCATTAACAGTGAATTAAGTGTTCTCGTTTACGTGTAGCCGCAAATTTCAGCAAAAAAAATTGTGTACTTGCAGTAACAAGTGTAACGCATAGAACGGCAATAGAAGACGAAGAAAAAACCCTGGCACCTTTCATGTAACCGTAAAAAAAAAAGTGAACTTACAGTTTATTGTCAGTAAAAAAAAGGGTAGAGATGAAATAGTACTTTACGACTTGTTTTATATCACTGGTATTTTTTAAGATCCAAGAACGTGCACAGCATTTTCCTCCAGCTGAAATTGCTCGGATAACATTAGAATATTGGTGACGAAGGCCGAGTAAGATAAAAGTAATTAACTGTAGTGCGATGTACCGTTACTGCAATGTTGCTCGAGGAGTTTCGTAAGTGAAAAGGGAGATGGTAAAAGTTTTCTCTTCTCAACGATATATGCTCTATACACGGCAAAGTGAAAATTGTTGAACCGTGTTTATGGACCCCCCACCCCACCCCAAACATACTGTTATTAGTATAATTTATCCACTTGCTATTATAAACGTAGCACGCAAACATCTGATAAAACAATAAATTTTACCTATATTTAATCATTATTCTTGACAATGCAGATTTTAAATTTTATTTTATTTATTTATTGTTATCTTAGTGGGTTTGTTAACGTCCCCCAGTTTTATGCACTTTTCAGGCTTAGTGAGGGACGGCTTACAAACTAACTAATCCTAATAAAACGACACAAACATCCATGCCCGTACCGGAATTCGAGTCCAGGACCTCTCGCACCGTAGGCCGGGATGCTACCCACCACGCTGCAGATTTTAAATGTGCTAATTTTACTGTGAACAGTCTATAATAAAGTACATTATTTCAATAATAATCAAGAATCCTGTTATGTCATTTGTCCTCAGAGTTTGCGTTCAGGCAGAAAATGTAAATTTGCAGGAAGTTGATGCTTTATAAAATATTTTTACAGTCCATTGTAGATTTTTTCTTTATTATTAAAAATTATGTTCTAGTATGTTTTACGAAAGTTAGGACTGATACTTTTTTCGTGGAATTGTAATATTCAATTAATCATATTCGGGAATGGTTGGCTGAGAACGTTGATTACAATAAGGCGTATAAATGATAAATTGACAACCTCTTCTACCGCAAACATATAATTTTTGTGACTCTTTTTGAAAACACACAATTAACACATTATTTTGATCTACAATTGCTGCAAGGGGTAAAATAAAATAAAAATTGGTGTTTCAAATAACTGTCGGTAACTCAACGTAAATGAGCTAAGCTACTTTTGCGACTTCAAATACGAGTAAACAATTTTGTCACAATGTTTAACTGCTTTTGAAATTATAAAAACTAGAGACGATAGTAACTGAATTAGCAACAGGAAAGTAGTTATATTTTTTTAGGCCAATCCATCAACAACCTTGGAGAGGAAAATTCTGCGAACTAATGTGTTACTCCCGAGAGGTACGCGCGGCCAATTAACCTTCAGAGTGTTCCCAGAAGTGGTTATTGGCGTGACGTCATCAGCTGTTTGAAACTTAGTAGCCTCACAAACGTTCTGTCGTCGTTCTACTCTACGTTACTTTTTGAATGGAAACTAATTATAGTATTTTAGATTTGTTAGTTGTCAGTTTTTGTAATTCATCAAGAGTTTGGATGTGGTCATACGTTACATTAAATGTAACGAACTTTGAACAGTCATTAAAAACGGATGAGTTGTCCGAGTAATTTTAATTGAGTGTGAATGTCCAAACATTTGTAGTTGAAAACTGACCCTCGTATGATAGACTGGCGCCACTGGCACGCTGTTGTTGTTTTAAGGCCTCGCTTTTTAGTTTTGCAGTGGTTTCGAAAACATTTTTAATGCAAATTAATACATATATCAAAAATTCATTCTTGCAGTTTTAAAACTTATATCTCATCGTTTTTATCTTAATTTTTCTGTTGCAATACACCAAACAGATTTTCACATTTTTGTCCCTGAAATAGCACATATTTTGTTGTCAAAATAAGCCAAAATTAAGCAAAATAAATTTTTGCTAGCAAACGGTACATTATTAAAAGAAAAACGTTCTGGCAAAATTGTATATCGTATGAGTGTACACAGTCTCAAATTTTTTCAAAGCATTTGGTTTAAAAATATTTGAGTTATTTGCAATTGTTTGAAGTTAATGAAAGATCATGGCCTTAAGAGGAGTGTGTAGGCCTACTGGTGTCAAATTTCCGAGTTGGACGCGTGGAAACAGTGGAACGATAAGAGCCAGATTACCACACTCGTCGCCTCTATTCCGCAACGCTCCAAAATGGCATGCTAGATTGTCACTGCAGTCTAGTTCCTGTGGAACTTTAAGCGACGTCCCTGAAATATTATTTTTGTATAGTGTGTAGTAAAGGTCAACGCATATTTCTAGTTCTGCGTTTTACGAATTCAGTTGGCCTTTTCGTAGTTCCAGCGGTCTAAAAAAAAGCCGTTTTTAGCCATTTAAAGAGGCCCGAAAATCGTATTTCTAACAAGTGTGCTGAGTTTGTAAAACATTAGAAGAATAGTTTAAATGTGTGTACTTTCCATAGATAACCGCTACAGGAATAAATTAAGTGGTTTTGCGTGAAAAATAATACGCATGACACGCTACAACCCCGTCTATGTGCCAGGAGAGGACACCGTTGTACTAGTGTTGTCAGTCATAAAGAGGTCAGCACAACTGCATTAGTGGATAGGCTTACAGTATATTAGCTATGAAAGCTAGACAACTATGAAAAACCTTTTGAACTCGTAGAAAGAAATATGTCACTTGGGCAGCCTACACGTATGAAAGCCGCTCCACACTGACCATGGCCGAATCAAGGGGGAGGGGGATGGTCCACTTGCCCCGGGCCTAGGGTACCTCACATTTTCGATTAAAAATATAAATGATTTGTAATTATTAACAAATTGCCTTATCTATAGTTCGCATTAAACCGTGATGGTTGCTGTGAAATACAGAAGTTAAAAGTGCATGTTTAACGTAACTTGTGCGACAATATATTTTTTTTTCACGTGCATTATTCATTTAGATTTGTAACAGATAAGTTGTCTTTGTATTTATATTTTGCAAAGGGTCTTTTTTTTTAAAATAATTACCGTTTTTAACCACTCATAAAAAATTACAAATAATTCGTAAATAGTACAATAACTCTATAAATAATACCACGTCATTGGAGCTTAACTTTTTCTTTTGTTTGAGGAACAGAAACGAAGAAGGCGATAAGTCGAATCCAACATGCGCGTTAATCACCAGTCCTTGCAGCCCAGAGTACTAAACCAGCGTGTGGTGTTTTCGTAGAAAGTGTTTTTCAGTGAAACTTTAAGCAGTGGCCTTGTTTTGTGGAATGTATGTGTTTAAATCCAACGCAGGGCTCTAGCACTTTTTTTTTACTATTATGGCTGGTATTTTCCAGCTACAGAAACGTCCAATAACCATTTTTACCACTTTTGAGGAGTTGGCATTCGTGTTTTTAATAAGCGGATGGTATTTTTTAAAACGATAGAGACATAGTTTGAAGTTTATCATCTTTTCGTAGATAAATGCATCGGAGACATGGAAAACCACTTTTCATACCACGCTGCAGCATGGATCATGCGCCGGGTCAAACTACTCTTAATATCTCGTATATGCCGAGGTCACGTATATGAACACGCAGCCAACATGTCAGGAAAGTAAGAGGGCTACAAGCTCACATCACCACTGCGTATAAAAAGGGGGGAGGGGGCATAATTATGTTGCCACATTCTCATAAAATGGCTTTGACACTGACGATGACCTCGGTTACGGCTATGATAGGTAGTATTTTCACATTTCTGTAAAAAACTCAAAACTTTCTTTACAGGATGCTTTGAAAAAAAGTCAAGACTGTGAGCATCCATACAGTGCACAATTCTATGAAGGAGTTTGGAAAATATTACATCGTTCGTTCACAAAAAAAAAATTGCTTGATTTTAAATTATTTTCGTAACGAAATTGGTGATATTTTGGGCGCACATATCTGAAAAACTATGAGATTTATTGCTTAAAAAAGTACACATTATTATATATTTGTGACAGTTCTATGTAGCGATTCTTTGATACAGTTCATTCAGGATAAAGTGAGCACTAAATTTCAACCTTTGAAATATATCACTAGTCGTTGCTGCATTGAAATCAACGTCAAGTTGCCTTATTGCTTGTACGGTTGGCAGCGAATAGCCACGTGTATTTGCCTGTTTTAATATGATATTACTGAAAAAATCAACTAAAATTGACATATTTGTATTTTATATGATTTTTTTTTTTTTTTTTTTTTTTTTTTTTTTTTTTTTTTTTTTTTTTTTT
>PNEQ01035587.1:18465-39745 GCA_003012365.1 Medauroidea extradentata | reverse complement strand
ATGTATCTTACACGCGCAAACATCAAGCGACGTGTTCAGAGAGGTTAGACATGTATCGTCGTTAGCCGTTACTCGCGAAAGATACGAATTGGCTGAAAATATAAAGTTATCAGGGCTTTTTTGAGGGCTCACTTTATCCCGAATCGCCTATATGAACATTATCTTGCTTTAAAATAAATATTTCTCTAAGTCACTGTTAAACTATCGGGTTAGACAGATCAACGTTACAAGTTTGGCGCAGGGACAATATCCAATTTCTGCCGCTCGTTGCTCTGATATCGGCGAAGGGTTAAACTGACCTATCACAGAGCTTTAGTGAATATAAAGTTACATGAAGTTGATAGTTTAAAAGCCAAAATTGGTTTGCTTATTAATTGACTTCTCTCTTTGCCAAGTCAAGTTGAATAGAATTTAACTATGGTTTCGTAATTTATTAGACCCATTAGAGATAGCAGAGCAACTAATGGCAAAATTTTTCCTTGTGCGAAATTCTCCCGTGAGAAAACACGTTTTGTTCACAAGCTGCAGTAAAATTATCTTGACCTTGGCGTAGTCTGTGACGTCGGCTATGCTGCATACATATTAGAGAAACACACAGTTGGAGCATAATGTATGTGTTAGATGCCTTGAGACGAAAGGGGGAGGAGCCCATCCGTCATATTGGTAACTGAACAACTATTGTTTATTAGCATAGCAACGTGTGTGCATGACAGAAACGAGCGGCCCTGGAAGGTATGCGGCGACCCGATTCTTTAACGTTATAACACATTGTTGATGTTCGCGCGCATGACTACTTCACTGTCTAGGTATTAATATACGACTGTTACTTAAACCAGTTTCCCCAGGAATTATCCAACATCAGTCTATCTCCATCTCTACCATGTCCTGGGCCGCTCGTTTCTGTCACGGACAATACTTTGGCTGTGTGTTGTCCAACCATAACCTCACTTCTCAGTACTTCTACAAGAACAGCTGATTGCACTCCGCCATATTGCAACTTGGCCTCAGAATATGCTACTAATGCTCCATCTGTACTATTCTCTCATGTTTGATGCTTCAGGGCGGTGCGTCACGTCATCACGGTAGGGAGCACAGAGCGACAGCGACGCTGGCAGACCCGGAGGGCAAGTCTGGCGTGCAAGGCAGCGTCACACTGGTGCAGCTCGGTGACGGCGACGTTCAAGTGACGGGCACTGTGACGGGGCTTAGCCCAGGGCTGCATGGCTTCCACGTACATCAGTCGCCAAACATCTCGGTCAACTGCGTCGGCGCCGGCGGACACTTCAACCCCTTCAACGTGAGTTGGTTGGGGGTTCTACACACACTCTACATGTGGCCATAATAGATTTTTTTCACATTGATGCAAAAAAATCGATATTTTTTCTTATGTAAGAGCAGTTATACGATGCACATTTCTAAGCAGGAGTTTTACAAAATAATTCCCTGTTCTCTCGCCAAAAAATCATTTGCTTTGTTTTTTCGCTCGTTTTTATAGTAACAAAATTGGTGATATTTTGAGTACAAAAAACACACGCAGTTTTTTTTGCTACCAAAAATAGGCACAAATTATAATATATTTGCGACAAAATAATTTTTATGGGTTCTTCCGATAAGAAAAGTAACTTTATACATATGACAAGTCATGGGAAAAGGGACATTAACTTCTATATGGGCGATATTTAGATTTTGGTATGACTTAAAACTGATGAAATTATGAAGAAACTGGTTTTGTTTTATACAAAAAACTTAAAAAATGAGTATGTGGTGGTTTTTATTTTAATTATTAACATATTTTAGTTCTGCGAAAACAGGGTTATTTTAGGCTCACCTGAAAAATTTACATCTCGCAGGATAAGTTCCCTTTTTCCATGATAATTCATATATATATATATATATATATATATATATATATATATATATATATATATATATACACACACACACACACACACACACACACACAATTACTAAAACTACTTAAAGGCCTTTCAATGTGAAAAAAAATCATAATTTTATATTTGCACGAAATAATGTTAATTTTGCCACCTTATTCTCCAATGGAAAACTTTTAGCGTTCATACATAGTATTCCCATTACGACGTGTCAAAGTGAAAATTGCATTTTATGACATCATGCACCCAACATAAACCAGCACATTTACACAAATGACACTATTTACACTAAAATAAAATGCCACGAGCTACGTGCTAAAGGAAAATAAAAGTAATTTTTGTAAAAAAAAATTTATGTTTTCATAACGTTTAAATACAAAAATCTGTTGTATAGTTGTTAAAATATATTCGGTGGAGCTCAGTCGCCTATCGTGATATCACTTTAGGACAAAATCTATTTTCTGCATTCAAATAAGTATAGCATTGCTACTGGAATACAGATAAGGAAATAAATTAATGACTAATTGTTTTCGAGTTTTTTAGGCTTACGATTTCCTGTTTGTTCTTAGTTTTCATGGCATCAAAGCCACAGTAATGTAGACTGCACGGAGATGAACAAAAAATGTCAGTGGGTGGCATACATGTAGGTTGTACAGTTACTGAGCTCCACATGGTATGGCTTGACATGTAAATGTTTATACGTGCTCTACCGAGACTCTGATTTTGGTCAGCGTTTGAAGCGAATCGCTACCCGTCAATTCGAATTCTGCATTATCCGCGGCAAGTTCCGTACAAATACATTTATTGACGTTATGCGTCTGACATGGCACTGATATTACTTTCGTAATCATTATCAAACTGTCCACTGCGTTTCTTAATTTTTGACTAGTGAAGTTCCGGATGAAGGAAGTCGATTTTTTTTCTGTAGATGGTCAGAAATGTAGTATAAGCACTTGTAGTCAAGCAATACCAACTGTATACAATGTACGCAGCTATGCCACGTGTCTTGTCGATGTCTAAAACACAATAGAAAATGTAGATTTCAAATTAAAAGCAGGAGTTCCAATATTTCAAAATGGCGGGTACTGATCCCCCTTTACATCGAGGTCTTCAGCGCTGTCGAAGGGTTACATGAGGTGAGTATGGAGCAGCGCCGGAAATGAGGGGGCGGGGAAAACGTAAGATCCTCGAGAAAACCCGCAGACCAGGGGCATCGTCCGGCACGATTCCCACATGCGAAAATCCGGAGACTAACCCGCCGGGAATCGAACCCGGATGACCTTGGTAGGCGAGAGGTCTGACCATATGGCCACCTCGGCCGCAGAAAAAGGCATAATCGATCATCGAAATTCTAATTCTTACTACTTTTAAGAAGGCATGGACCATAATTCAGAGCGCTAAAAAGCATCAGTTTAAAATGGTAGGTTTCTCGAAGTCTATTTGAAAAAAAAAAAAAAAAAAAAAAAAAAGTTTTTGCCAATTTTCTGAGCAAGAGTTTTTCTCGGGTAACGTACTGTACGTCTGAAAAACAGTATCTGACGCTGAAATCTCGTATAAAAGCACGAAAGATCACGTTTAACATATGTACCATTCTGGGTAGATGTTTGCATACAAAGTTGGCAAATATCATTATGTATAAGGAGGTTGTTGTGTAGTTTTGACATATTGACTTTCAGAAGGTGTATATTTATGTTAGAGCTTAGCGTTTATTTATCTACCACACACTCTTATTAAGGTTTTACTTGTATAAACTTGTTTTCTCGACGTTTCTCGGGACGGAGCAGTGGTAGGCATGCATCGCACGTCTTGTCGCAGGCCTGCTCGTGTACTCCTAGAGTTCTTTTTTGTCTCTCTCCCGGCCCCAGACAGATGGTCGCCAGCTAGATTCAACTTCAAGTGCATCTCGGTGCTGGATGCGTCCTTGCTCGCGTCCTTGCTCGCTAGAGAGTGCGCCGTGCTAAGCAGTTAGTACTACCAGCAAATCAGGGGCGCAACAAGAGGGGGGGGGGGCAAGTATATATCCTCCCGCCCCCTTCATTCTGAGTCCTTGACACAAGGAGCAAAACTTAAGCAATCTACAATTAGTTTACATGCTTTTTATTTTAGTAATATAATATACATATTTGAAAGTAGTTTTACGGATTCAAAACTTTATTATCCAAGATGGTGTACTTCCTTGATAAAAATTATAATAGTTATATTACGTTTACTTCTAACCCTTGGGAATTTGAGTTGTTGTACCCCTGCTGCCAATACTGATTTTCGTATTAGTATTACAAGAATTTCAGCAAATTTGTTTTCGGACGTGGTTTTCATCAAAGACAGCCCCCCCCCCCCGGATTTAGGTAACTGGTAACCTGGGCGAATTAATCTTAACCGCACCCCCCTCCCCACCAAATTTTAAGTTTTATGTTCTGTTATGCTCATTATACTAATGTTGCAGGTTGGCTGAATGTTGCCGATAACTGCTGGTTAGTAGATTCACTATAGTACTGTAGTCACTAGTACAGTAATAACTGAAATATTTATTTTAAACAAGAATTTTTTTTTATCTTCTTGTGAGCTGCGTCCCACGGCCGCCCCCTCCTAGCTGTCTCCAGTTATAACACGGGGCCTGATTAAACGAGATTGTGTAATGTATCGATATTTGCAGGGGATGAGTCAAGACGAAATGCGCTTTATTTTTTGCGCGGTAATAGCTTATGATAAAGTAAGGCCAAAATATGTTTTCAATTTAAAGTGCTACTGAAGATCAACTTGGAATGTTATTCAAAAGAAAATTAATTTGAAGTCAGACTTTAGGATAGCTCTACTAACACTATAGTATCTTAACATACCAATTGAAGAAAAAAGTTCAAATTACTATTTCATGATCGATTACCACGCAAAATTAACACACTCCGTCCTGACTCAAACTTTATTTACATACAGAATATTAACAATCCAATTTAAAAAAAAAAAATTTAAATGTTTTTTTTTCTTTATCAGGTAACGCCATGTACTAATGTAATAAGAAATAATTTCTTTTGGCAACAATACGTTTTCCATCACAATCTTAAATTAATCTAAGTTTCGCAAATTTTTTTCGATTAATTTTTATACATTTAACAACGGCGTGGAATACAATTTAAGTAGACTGACAGTTAAAATGGAACATTTATGGAATCTCTACATTAACTTTTCTTGCAAAATTCCTTAATGGAAATTATTTTAAAAAATTTTCATTCGTCAACCTCACATTCCGAACTATATAACAAATTTTATTATTAGGATGTTTTAAGTGAACTGTTAACCCGGAACCTAATGTACAAAAAACACTCCGTGATCAAAATCATAAGTTAATAATTCCAAGTTTGCTATGGATGTTTCAAACTGAAACACATAATTTAATTTGTGTTTCTGTGCACAGAAAACCGCGTTCCGAAAGGCGTTCTATAATTCTTGTGATACTAATCTAAATCAGTATTGGTGGCAAGCACGCCAACTAAATATCATAATGTGTTTCGTACAGCTTCAGTACACTAGGACAGATACGTATTGAACAGTAACTTTTGTAATATGTAGCACAATGTAAGACATTTTTAGTTCTAAAACTGATCCGAGATGTATATTTCACCATTTATACTGTAAATTTTTTCTTGCATTGTGACGCATATTACAACATATTAACAGGGGCGCAAGACGGAAAATAATTTTCTAAGGTTTAATAAAGATGATGTGAATGAACTTATATCAGGATTTGAGTAGTCAGTCGAGCGTTCATCGCCATAAGTCAATGAAGACTATACCGAGCAAATATTCGGGAGGACCCGGGATCGATCCCCGGCTCCGGCCATCCTGAATTCGGTTTTCCATGGTTTCCTGAAATCCCGGTGAATGCTGGGATGGTTCCTTAGCAAAGGCCATGGCCGACTTCTCTCCCAGCTTCTGTCAGTACCAAGCTGTGTGTCACCGTCTATAACGACCTCGCTGTCGACGAGACGTAAATCCCACTTACCTTTCGCCGAACGAAGAATGAGGCAATTTTAGCATCTAATTTAAACGGTACAAAAAGAAACTTCAATATAAGAATACGATACTGTATTTACATTAGGGGCCCGGAAATTTTGGGAGTTCAGCTGCCATCAGCGGCCGGCTGGCCTCCACAATAGCGTATACACTGTCTTCATCTCCTTGTGCACTGGTTGTTGCTTCAAGAGTGTGTTTGTTGTACATGTGACACTGTAGCGCGGGTAGTGAGTTTTTTCATTACGGGTCTGATATTGGTTGACAGTCTTCAAGGAAGTGTTTCAGTAAAAAAGTGACCCAATCGCTGAAGTGTTCGGGAGTTTGAAATCTAAAATCTTCTCAAATGAATTCGTTAAATTTCTGGGCTTCTACTTAATGTGCTCTATACTTACCAACATGTATAAAAGAAAAATCTAGGTGACTAATCCACTCATCAAAAGCAAATAACAAACAGCAAAAGATACCCCACAGTAATTAAGTTCCGATTTGTGTCCTTGTTTCTTAGATGGTGACCATTATGTAAAAGGTCTACATTTTCATTTTATTGTCAGTCCCTAGAGGCAACGGTCAAAGTATGCTCTGTATATGAATAGTTAACGATGCACAGTTTTAAACCCTTTTGAGAGGACTGTAAAGGCGCGCCCGTGAACATTGCTGCAACCAATACCACTATTGTAATTTCCAGCTTCACCCCACTGCTGTAATTTGCATATGCGTAATCAGGCGTGCTGAAATGTGGTGGGCAATAGGATGGCGAAGGGCGGAGAGATGAAATTCCTTAGGCCTGGCTCGGCTTCTAAATTAATTAAAATTACTTTAATTGCACTAGAAGGACCTCGACGCAATAAGCTATGGATATTTTTTTTGGAAGAAGGGACACGACTTGTTATGCAAACCGATTTTTGCACACTATTAAATTGCTCCATAGTCAGATGACAAGGCATATTTGTAACATGAAACAAAATTGTAGTTATTGATACATACACCATGAAAATTGCAGTTTGCATCAAACAACACGAAACAAATAAAAAAATTAAAATTTTTGAGCAGGGCTTGTCCTCACCCACTCATCCCATTCTCAAAACGTCAGCTAACGAAGTCTTGAAAGAGTCCTCGATGGTAAGGCTGACGAGACGCCATTTGAAAGTCTTGCACTTAGATGATAAGCCAGTCGTGATAAGAGTCGGCCTTTGTGCCAACGGGCTCCCAAGTCCTGATCGCACTCGTTATGTTAAGATTACACACAATTCAATCAGAAGACATCGTTAAATTACTACAGATAACTGTAGCCTACATATTCGATGTGATCTTTATATTTTCGAAATTCCCTCCCAAGAAATATTCACAAGATTCATACGAACTGAATGGTTCTTACCGAATTTGTTAATTTTGTTACTATTCGTAGACCTAAACCTGAAAAGGCTAAATCATATAAACGTGGGCTTACGTTTAGTAGATTTCGTGTAGAAATGATGTTTACTGATTAGTTACACATGAGTACTTATTCGAGAACTTCTCTTAGTTAAAGAACTTTTCTCTTAATTACAAATATTTAAATTGAACGTATAAGCCATGAACAATATTGAGCTATTTTATTGAAATTAAAGAAAAGTTGCTCAGCTCAACAACAAAATTAGTTTCGCCGCCGGGTCATTAGCGGTAGTGTCATGTGTACACACATATGTAAACACCAGTATTTTCTCACTTTGAAGACTAAGCCAACATAGACGGTCGTTTTGAGCCAATTTTCACCCCCTTCCAGGCTCGGATTTCTCATAAGTCCAACCTAGGCCATTGTCTAGGGCGCAATTCCAGGAGGGGGTGCCAAGAATGAGCACCTATAATGTTGGCAGAGTTGTCTGTTATTAGTTTCTACTGTATTTACTGAAATCACTCACACTTCACGTAACTAACACAAAATATATTGCTCTGAAGTTGAACTACAGCTTTCTAAATATTGTAATATTCATACAGATACTGGCTAGAAAAGGGGGTGGGGCGCATTCATTCACTTTGGCCTAGGGTGTAAAAAATTGTAAGTCCAGGCCTGCCCCTTCTATATGTTTTCGGCCTCTCATGTTTTCTCGTGAATGTGTAGAACATTAATTCGACATTGTGTGTTTAAACGTAGTTTAAAATTATTGTATTATTTAGTTAAAGAGCTTTAGCCAGCCGGCGACCGTGTTGCGTACTGTCGCACGAACTGCGGTATTCAAAAGTCTAAACCCCTGGGAAGCTAAAAAAAAGTGTGTATCTTTAGTTTGGTAGAATTATAAGCCCTTCAAACCTCTTGTTATTTAGACTTAGTATTACAAAAAAGTGCTAAAACAAAGTTAATATAAGTTGAGACTTGAATCCATTGTATTCCGAGTCTTCCTAGGTCTCAGCCGAGTATTTTGGTGTCTCCCAAAGTGTCTTTGAACCTCTCCTTCAAGTTGTAAACTGACACGTTGTAGGCAATATGCTTTTCAATTTACATGGTCCAGCTGCTAATGTTGAAGATGATGATACTTTAGCTTGGCCTCAGAACTCATGAGAATGAGAAGACAAAATGCAATACGTATGCTTTGGTTCGGCTTCTTTCGGCACTGCATTGGGGAGTCCACGTTGCACTCGTGGCATGCATATATGACGATTACCACCCGAGCTAGCCGACATTGTCTCCTGTTGTTCATTACATTTATTTATTTTTATTGAGATTTGCGTCTCGCTGAAGCGAGGTGATGAGAGACGGTTAGCCACAACTTCACACATGGACAAGCACTAGGAAAGGTGTCGGCCATCGTCTTTGCTATAAGGAACCTTCCCCCATTCGCCTGAAGCGATTTCGGGAAACCATGGAAAACCGAAATCAGGATGGTTGGAGCCGGGGATCGAACCCGGGTTCTCTCGAATGCGAGTTCAACGTGTTGTCGTTGCGTCACCTCGATCGCTGTATTCTGTAATGGATATGTTGTGCCGTGTCAGTTGTACCTGACGGCGGTAATTTTTAAAGAGTTCATGAATTCATAGGCATGGCTTCGGAGAATTCAAAAAGGGGGGCGTGTAACACCCCCCATCCCGGTTATTCTTACAACTTCAAAATAAATGAAAAATATCTGTACCTATAAAACGAACAATTTCCGCACTAAAACTCATGGACGTTGATGTAGACATTAATATTTATAGTGTTTGGAGTTTGTGCTTCATATAAGATAAATTTCTGCTACATTAAAACAGTTGCGCTCCATTCCTTCTCCCTTTTCATCATGCATGCTACGTCTGTGCATGAATTCACAGAGCGCGGGAAAATCGCAGTTCGACGATGGGTTGCCTCCTTTATGTACTCGACTGTTCTTCAGATGCTCTGATGACATTCCAGCTACGCACCCACGTCGCTATTTCGCCGACCCGCCACAGGTGTTTCAAATTCAACTGCTCATGATTGTAACTTCACCTGTTTCCGGCTCGGAACATGACGAATCCCTTCCTTGCCTTGCTGTCGACAGAAGCACCATGGCGGTCCCACGGACGCTGACCGCCACGTCGGCGACCTGGGCAACATCGAGGCCGGCCAGGACGGCGTGTCCACCTTCACCATCGCCGACGGCGTCATCCGGCTGACGGGCGAGAACAGCATCGTGGGCCGCAGCATCGTCGTGCACTCGGACGTGGACGATCTCGGCAAGGGAGGATTTACGGACAGTCTGACGACGGGCCACGCGGGAAGCCGCCTTGCCTGCGGCATCATCGTCTAGTTGGCTTGCTGCACAGGCCTGACCTTGGTTAAGGTTCATTCTACTACAGGGTAGGGAGATAATATTGTTCCTTACGGACAAGTTTGGGTACGTACAATTTCTACTGCTTGTAACGCTAGTATTGGTACGGGATATATTTCATGCTGCCGCTAATGGAGAAAACTTACTGTGCATAACTGTACATTGCTGAAGGAATAACTTTCTCCATCAGCATCACCATACTGTTCACCCCTTACCGATACTAACCTTGCAAAACTAACAACATCGAGGATACCAACCTGTAGCAGAATTATCCTTACCTTGGTCAAGAAAATACATCGGTGTTGTTACTTTGGCGGCTCTGCATTCCACCAATAACCTAGAGTGCTGTATTACAAGCAACACCACACTTATTATGACAAAAATGTACACAAGCTTTCATTTCATTTCTTGTCCACATATCAAAATAATTAGTAGAGCTATACTGATTGTGGCAGTTGAATGCATTTGTAACTTGGGCAAAGAATTACTGGACATTAAATTCTAGTGTCTTCCTTATGTTTGATGTTTGTTATTCTTTTATATGGCATGAAAATACATGTATAAACATGTTGATTTTATTATAGGAATTTTAAATATGTCTGTAAAATAATATCACTAAAGAAGTCAAATTGCACACAAAAGCAGTTGCACAGGGTCTGATTAAATAAGGACCGTACTAAAATTTTATTTTCAGCAATACTTTTTTTTTTTTTTTTTTTTGCTGCTTGACAGTGAACTGACAAACAAATGCTTATACATTTAATTGCTTTAAAATTTTAACTTCTGTAACTGCAATAAAACATAACTATCAGTGGTTCAAGGGCTCTAAAAAGTGCTCCCTGTATTGTGAATGGTCTAAGAATTATTATTCCATTGATATAGTTTTGTATTACATTCCATATAAACTTTTATATAAATATTAATAATAATTAATAATAAAAAATAAAAAATTCTGTTATTTTAGCATTTAAACACATAAAACAAGGATAAAAATTAAGACTGTCTTCAAAATGACAGTTCAACTCCTTCTTAGAAAACTACTTATATGTATGGTACGCCAGTGGTGGGGACAAAGGAAAGGGTGAAATCGTCCACACGTTACCCCTTCCCTGCCTGTCTCGTCACCCACTGACTTCAGCACGGTCATGCCCATGCGCCACCATCAAACTCAACTGCTGCACAGAGCACGTGTGGTGCAACCTTGATAATGTAATGTGCAGTAGAGGATGAATTTGGGTGACCAGGTGGTTTAATGCTATTTAATGGGTCCATGACCTTCTTTTCTCCAAGGTCAGTCAACTTTTGTGGAAATATCAAAAACATAATTGCAGTTACATCTAAGGATAAATAAACTTTGCTTCTAGACAGTCTATAAAAAGTAGATACTCTTAACTGCTTTTTATGTGCAAGAATTATGTAAATTATAAATAACTGACCAATTGAAATATGAGCACTTGTACTCAAATGAATTTCAGTACTGAATATCACTAAACGTTCCTGCAACACAAATTTCAAACAGAGCAGTTCGTTAGAACCATGTAAGCAAAACACAATTTCTTCAAAGATTCACATATAAACACCAAAATATCCTATTGAAGGCATTTACACATTTTCATAGCTTTCAGCAACTATATACTGTTTGAAATTAAGAAGAACTACACACATTTTCAATACAGTTAAATAATATTTTGCTGTAATAATTTTATTAGTACGAAGAGAATTATTCAGTGGCATGGTGTCATTGATGTAGGTTTTTTTGGCAGAAACCTTTGCTGATGCATGCGCAACCAATTACTAAAGTTTTCTCTCACAAGATTTTCTGATTTCCCATTTTTACTTTTGTATTCCTCTCCTCCCTCCTAGCAGATCAAAATTTTTTCTGACAGAAATCTTTCCACTGAATTATTTTTGGTATGCTGTTCTGCCCTTCTCCCTTTTTTACCTCCTCCCTACCTAACATTTTTTTGTACAAATCTTCGTGAGTGCACGCACAATTCACCAAAGTTTCTTTGCAATCATATGACTGGTATAGAACAACATAAAAGACGAACAAACATTAATTTTAATATTATAGGATAGCAGTTCACCTGCTTCATTGCCTGCGTACAGAGAGTATTTACTTCAATTGAACGACCTATTTGTATACCATCAAGTGTTAGGATAACCAATCTGCAAGTTGAGATTACTCTTCAACTCTTCAGTAAGTTAATGGACGACTTGAAGTACATGCCCCCTGATGTCACTGCAGGGGAAAAGTACTGTGGGAAACAAAGCTTGTTTACAAACATGCTGATTTGTTAGCTGGTAATTGCAGAAAGCAAAATTGTTGCGCATTCATAGATTTGCACACAAGGGTAAAAAATATTAGTTTCAATTGCATGGTTAAGATACGCAAATACATAAGATCAATGTTTACCTGGAAAAAAAAAATGGTGAATTTCAAAGAAATAATAAATTTTCTTTACGTACATCTCATCCTGGACATGTGAAGCCAAACAGCTAAATGAAGGTTATGTTCGGCTGCTGTATCTATGGAGATAGGAATTGTATCCCACACCTGACTGAAGCTCCCCCTCTTTTCAAGTCGTCCATTAGCTATAGCTGCTCATGTGAAGCACTCCAAAGTCCGTCCCTGCCACTCCTAATGACTGTCCCGGGCGTTATTTATAGTCACAGCAAAACAGAGTATAAATATGAGATAGTATTTGTATAGTATAAGTAGTATACATGGTATGATGACTCATTTACCTCAGGCACAACCATTGATGACTTTGCCCTAAATACGTGCAGTCGAAAGTTTGTTAACAATAAATAAAATATTCAATCACTGAGCACATATAGTTTGTACAACAATACATAATGATATAATGAAATGCAGAATGTTAACCTCCCAATAAATTATCTCTTGGTGGCTGTATTTATTTTTTGGATTGTCTTGCAAAGGAACCCCTCCTCCAACCACCTTATCTGGTAATTGAGAGTTACTTTATCAGTACAAATATAAAGTGATACAATTATTTTTTGGTATTTATGTAAGCATCATTCTGATGCAAATAACACCTCAATTTCACAACTGGTTAGGTAGATAGCATGGGTTAACCAAAAACAAATTTTATACAGTTTTCACATCTTTAATGGTCAAATTTCGAAAAAAGTGAAAATTACAATGACAACCCACTGAGTCAAACCTAATTTGACGGTTCATTTAAAAACATATTTCATCCCTTCACAGCTCTGAGAGTTCAAATTTAAAGAAGTACTGAAGTCTGTTTACGGGCATTTACGTTTCCATCATCCAAAATTGAAAAGTAACTTGTATATCACGACAGGTTGATTAGTAATCAAGGATTCATCTAAAATACATTCCATGTCTTTCCACACCCTTAGGGTTCTAACTTCAAGAAGAAGAGGAAACATTTAATCATAGTTGAGACTATTATATGGGCGTCACATGTAAGTAGAAACCTTGACACTAGCCGGTTGGATTCAAGCTATATATACAATAAATTGAAAACACAATTCATCCAGTTTCATCACATTTCACCCTTATAGGTGTCAAATTTTGAAAAATTATTAAACTACATTTCAGGTATTTAAATATGCAATAATCTTATGCAAAATTGCTTCATTATTTTAAAGTTCACTGGGATCAATATACAGTATATTGATCACGAATCGTAAACACATTTCCCCTTTTTTACCTCTTTTAAGTAGAATTTGGAAAATATCTTGAAATATTGTGTCTGTTTATGTAAACATCACATCAATATCTCGACTGGTTTGATAGATATGGAAGAATAATAGAAAACACATTTGACATATTTTTCACTCTTACTTAGTATTTCGAAACATCACTTGAAATCCCAATGTAGACTGATATATGTATACATGTCTAATTAAAGATAAAATTATGATGATGACCTACTGGATTCAAGCGGTACTGAATATTCACAAATAAAACACATTTTACCATTTCTTATTCCTTGGGAGTCAAATTCAAAAAAATGCAGAGT
Organism: Medauroidea extradentata; assembly: GCA_003012365.1. Taxonomy (NCBI): domain Eukaryota; kingdom Metazoa; phylum Arthropoda; class Insecta; order Phasmatodea; family Phasmatidae; genus Medauroidea; species Medauroidea extradentata. The sequence continues at coordinate 26,074 of PNEQ01035587.1, read as the reverse complement.
TGAAATTCAAAATGGACTAAGTACCAAAAACCTACTTCCGAGAAAAAGCAGAAAAACGTAGAAAACACATACACTCACATATTTAATCGGAATAACATAGTAGTAAGAATAGATCACGCAGACATTAATGGCTATCAAAACATCAAACATATACAGACCTTCAAAATTAAACAAAACAGCATCGGAATCCAATGTACACTGGCAGTGCCTCATATTTCTTTTTGAATATCATTAATCACAGCACTTATCCCCTCTTGAATATCACTAGCCGCACTTTTTCCTTTTTGAATGTCACTACACACAGCACTTATTTCCTTTTGAATATCATTATCCATGGCACTTATTCCCTCTTGAATATCGCTAGATATGGTACCTATTACATTTTGATAGAAATCCTGTAACAATAATGGTATTGCCTTACCTCTCTTTTGAAGACCGTAGGGTACGGCACATAGACCATTTTGATGGAATGATCGTGAAAATATGGATTCTGGCACTTGTCTCTTTTGAATTTCAACTCTTCAAATACTAAAACACTTTTTGGGTATTTACATAAGCAAAAATTTTGAAAAGTAACCTTGTATCCCAAAGGGTTAGGTAGATATTGATAATTAATCAAGAACATATTTCAGGTCTTTCAACCCCTTAAGGTTCCTGTCTACCTAACCTTGAAATGCATTGCAGCGAACTACAAGTAATCATATTTGGAAGAAACATATCAATGCACATTAAGTTTGTACATCTATGAAAAGAAAACACATTTCAAACAATGTTTCTATAAGTTTAAAAATTATGATGGCTTATTGAAAACATGATTTTCAAAACTCTCAAAATGGCTGAAAACAACTTTTTTAAACCGCAGTATCTAGGAAAATTCCAACCGGATTCGAAAAACATAATAATAGAAATAAGCGCTGGAATTTGAACCATAAGTATCGCAAATAATATAATACAATCACTGTTAAAAGTCCCATAGGAAAATGAATAATAGTAAAGCTCTGTGCGCCAGTTGCTGGGTTTGCTTGTAGAGGCGATAATCCATTACATAGGCTGACAGGCGTCGCTCTTAACACTCCATCGGTTTTGTGTCTCACATACACCATTGCAGCCTACCTAGAACCTTAAGGGCACGATCTCCAGCAATTTTTATTGTCATGTTTTAATTTTTATATTTCCACCAGATAAATTTTTCTTATTTTAGACAAAAATTGTGACTAAATCTTGCTCTCATGAAATGTTTGTAACTTTCGTAGTTTTTGCGTAATGACGCCAAAATTTGCATTTTACGATTTTATATGTGCCACTAAAATCAACCTACATCCCAAACTGAAAAAATTCAATGTATACCAATGTAATGGGCTACAACTTAACATATATAAAATATTTTTGTTCTTAAATAAAAATGCTGAGTTTTGATATAAAAATATTTGGTACAAATATAAAAAATTATGAATGATGATTAATTATGATTAGTTGAGATTGAGAAAAATCCTGAAATAGGCTAATACACATTTTTATGTTTGGCCCATTGAAGTAAAAGTCACGACAACAAGCCCTCAAATTCGAGCTATGCAGAAGAATTTTAGAAAACACATTTCTCTCCTTTTCACCCCCTTAGAGGTGAATTTCGAAAAATCTTTTCTTAGTGCTCACCTAAGACCTAAACGGAATACACACAAAAAAATTCACGATTCTAGGTCCAGTGGTTTGGGCTGTAGTTGGATATGTCAGTCACTCAGTGAACTCTTTTACATATAGAGATTATTGATTACTTAATTTATATATTCTCATTTTCAAAAATAATGTGTTTGTATGTATACAACTTTCTTAGACTGCTGTATCCAGAAGTACATTAACCACAAATTGTAAAACAACAATATTCTGGTATCAGTAAACCATATCAGTGTGTCAAATTCATATATTTTAAATATATTCCTCTGTAATGATGCCTCATTGTCAGCCTAGCACCCAGCATAAAGAGCTAGGATGCATAAAGCAAATTTTCTTCAAGTAGAAGAAGGCACAATATATTAAAATGGTTGTTAAATGTACCAGTTTTTAATACTGCAGACATTCCAATTAATTTTAAAAACTAAAAATACGCTAATAGGTAAAATTTGTTCGTAATGTAAGATTTTGTAGGGATTAAAGAAAGTTTTTGGCCCCAAAGTATACTTCTTTTTCACAGTTTTTGTGGTAATCAAACTGTCGAGAAAAATTATACATAAACGTTTTAATGAAAACAAACTCAATCAATGTGGATTTTGCTACCAGATGAGCATTTTAAAGGAGGAGGCATTAAAAAATTAAGTCACAAAAAATCACAGACATATTTTATTTTTTTTTTGTGGAAATACTTAATTCAAAAGGTCAGAAAATGGTTTTCCAGCGATTGCAAACCCTTTCAGTCACCATTAATTGGCACCACACTTAACAGTACTACCTATATTGTTGTAAATGTAGCTATGGTCAGGTTGGTAGGAATGAAGACAGTTGATTGTAGCAGGTCTTGTGGAGGAGATGTAATGTAAGAGATTTGAAAGGAGTACAAAAATAAAGGTGATGCGGAAACGCGACACCACACAGTCGGTAGGATCAATTATTTGTTGGGAAGTCGGTCCTAAATAGGCAAGGACGAAAGATCACTTGCACAGAAGGTAAGGTAACAATCCAGGCGCAACATCCTAAGATCATCATGGAGCCGTTCAACGGCCGTCACCATTGAGCCTGGACGGGAACTCATCAGAAAATTTTAGAAAATTTAAGCAGAATTTTGAAATTTTTATGTTAGCCACAGGATACAAATCAAAACCGTCGCATGTTAAAGTGGCTATGCTCCTCAATCTAGTCGGCAATGAAGCAGTGGAACTGTTCAACACATTTGAATTGTCAGGTGATGATAAGAAGGACTATGAGAAAGTTGTGGAGGCATTTGCCGCCTATTATGACCCTGTGAAAAATGTTGTTGTTGAAAGATTTAAATTTCACAGCCGATCGCAAGAGGAGGGGGGATCTTTTGACTTGTTTCTGACCGACCTAAAGAAGGTAATCAAGAATTGCGAGTTCGGTGACCAAGCTGACAGTGTGGTACGTGATCGTATGTTTGACTTAAACTTCAAAATATGGTACACTTAATCGCTTATGAAAATTGTACTAAGTTTCATCATTTATGATAACATTTTTGAATATTATTGTTTGCTAGCAAAAGTAAAAAAAAATTACGAAAATATACAGCAATCATTTGTAATTGAATCTACATCTGCATGTCCTTAATTGGTAATCAGTAGTCTTAACGGTGCACCACCAATATCGTTGCACCATCTGATTCTGTTCTGAAATTTAAGCACATAAGAGCAGCACATGGCATATGCTAACTATTCCCCAGAGAGCTACACACAAGACTCTGCTCTTTCAGAATTTTTTGAACTTCAATGGACAAAGATTGTGTTGTTGTGTAGTTAGCGAAGTCAATAGAATTATTTACTTTACTTCTTTATTATAAGGATACGACACATCAGTCCAGAAGAAGTTTAAATCATTTGTTTCAATGCAGTTATTATTAACGATCATAGGCCTTGCATAAGTTTAGCTTGTCCTGTATCTTTGTACTTCCATGTGGCTTTAAAAGAACTATGGATGTAATAAACTACTATAATTACATGAAAAATGTTTTAATAGCTTTTTGTTTTCAGAGAAGAAAATGGAAACACAAAAGTTATTAATATGTTTTACTTAACATTTTCTTTGCAACTTAATTAATATTTGTAAGTGGCAATCCCTATGGCAACTCATATCCTCAGCATAATAGAAGTGTTTTGTTATGTTTTGATCATCTAATGTAATGAGTGTTGAGGCCTTGATCTTTCATTTATTTCAAACAATTGCAAATTACTCAAATATTTTTAACCAAATACTTTGAAAAATTTTGACACTGTGTACAGTCACACAATACACAATTTGGCCAGAGCGGTTTTTAAATACAATAATGTAAATAATAATTTTGCTTCACTTTGGGTTATTTTGACAACAAAATATGTGACACTACATGGCAAAAATCTAAAAATCAGTTTGGTGTATTGCAACAAGAAAATTCAGATACAAACAATGATATATAAGTGTTAAAACTGCCAGAATGAATTTTTTATATACTATGTATTCAATTGCGTTAAAAAAATTTTTTTTCGAAAACACTGCAAAACTAAAGAGCGAGGCCTTAACAGCAAGTCTTTTATATTAATGTAATGTCTTCTCCAGCACACGTTACATTTTCTTGTGTTGAAATTCACGCAAAGGTAGCTAAGGGACACTGGCATAACCGGATTGTCGCTGATCTAAGGAAGCTTTCTCTTGCTTCCTCCCATCTATTGCAAAATCTCCCGTGGGAGGAAACCCTGTTCTTGCTCAAGAACTGATCACATATTGACAAACTGACTGGTTTTGTTGAATATATGCGACTGCTAGTGAATGTAGTTGAATCACAGAAAACCCACAGTAACACAAAAGGACTATGCACAAGAAAATGAGCAACAAAATACAAAATAAACAAACCACAGAGACCAGAAATCGGCATAGTCAACTAACATACAAATAATTCCGAAATAGGAATATAGTCAGTCCAGCCAACAGCAAAAGTCAAATGAGCACATAGTAACTTGAGCCTAGATAATGCAAAATTTGCAGGTCTCCACTTATCGAGTAATCCATATTCAATTCCTGGCAGATCCAACTCAGATTTTTATATGTGGTGCCGGATGATTCCATTGATTTCTCAGCTTAAGTTTTCTCCGTCAGCGCTCCTCCATATTTACCTCCACCTTGCTGTTGCTGCCTTAGCATCTTTACTTAAATTTACCTAGTAATAATTTTGTGAGTATGCCATTCACCGGAACTTACACCAAAACCAGATACATGTACTATTTATTTCATTATTTGTGCAACAGTTCACTTTTGTCATACTATAAGCACTAGCAGCATAGAACAGGTAATATTCTTGCTAGTTTGCAAAGAAATACGTGCACACAAATTTTGTTACAAGTTTTGCAGTTATGTACTGTGCATTTATTTGACTTAGAAATTTGTTTATGAAAATCTCTAATGAGTTATTTGACTAAGAACACAGTGTTATCTAAGTTTTTCATAAAATACAAAAAATTAAGTTTTACACTAGTGTAAAAGTCAAATTTGTGGTTGGTGATGAGGTGGGAATTATTTTACATAAATGCACCTCCCGCTTGGAGCAGCACACGGGAGACTCAGAAGCAAAGAAGCAACAAGAGAAATTTTGACGTGAACTTAAAATATACAGGACTGTCACTATGCACCAAGCAGTGAACTAACAAGCAAACTTCCCACTGAGCCATTTTTTTTCTACAACACTTTTAAGCTGTGATTTTGACAATATAAATTTACTGATTGAAATTTTGTAGCAAATTATTTGATTAGTACATTTTGAGGTACAGTAGTAAAAAACATTTTTAACTTTGTTGAAGGGTTTTGGGACAATGTTATTAATGTGCGTGTTGTAGAGTGACATTTGGTACACTTTTGATTTGCTTTTTTATACATGGGCAACATGGGCGCACATAGAATTTTTAAGTAAAAAATTTATTTCCAAACACACTGAAACGCATATGAAGCATACAGCAGGCAGCATCTTAAAAATAAGTAACTAAAACTGTTTTTTCAGACTCTCAATGAAGTATTTCTTTCATAAACCCTTACAAGATCCACTCTGAACAAAATAAATTTAACAGCCTATTCCCTAACAGTAATAAATTTATTTCCCATCTAAGAACCTTCATTTACGTTCTCAATAAAAATGGAGAACAACGCTTATTTGTTAGAACTCACTGAAAACATTTCTACCCCGTATGTGAATCGTCTGAAGTTGATTATGTAACTTCACTCCTCCTTTTTTCCCCCAATAGTAGATGTAAGTTTCTACCACAGTTAGAAGGATTTTTTACTATATGAACAGTAATAAAAATTACCAATTAAGGCGCCCGCCTACTGGCTGTGTGCTTGTGTGAGCGAGGCAGGACGCCAAGGGCGATGTTGACCGGCTTATCTTGCATGGTATCACCTCTACCGCAAGACACTGAAACTGTGTGCAGTGGTATTGTGGATCACTCGCCTGACTGACACTGTGACGTGCACTGGCACGTAGCACTTACTTGGCCTCTTATCATACAGTGATTTCAATTTTTTTGTCTTAATTAATGTTTTTTTTTCTTTGTTGTTAATAACAAATTAAGTAAGCCAACTTAACCAGGTATAAGGAAGTATACGGCGGGATCCAAACTATTAATTGGGGATGCGAGTAGAGAAATTTACATTAAAATTTTCTTTTTTATTTTAAATTTAACTTTAAAGCAAGAGAAAAGTATTTAATTTTACGTGTCAATTTTATCGGATTTATATCTTGTTTGGACTCATTTGAAAGCTAATTTAATTTCTAGCAACTTTTCTAAGTAAACTTTTCTTATATTTTGCCGTGTTTGGATTATTTAAATTTCAAGTAGCCTCTTAGCTTGCTTCTCCTGGAATGGGATTTTTGTGGCAGGCTAGTCGTAGTCTTCTTGCTTGGAAGCACGTACAGAGAAGTGCTGGTTTTTAAAAGTTCAAATAAGCTCTGAGCTAGCCTGTGCTTGGATGGATTTATCTGGCAGGCAGGTCAGAGTTCACTCGCTTGTAGGCACGTACATGGACGTGCTGGAATGCGGGGGCTCTGCAGGGCGTTTCTCGATCGACGTGGGTGGTAGTGTCGGGCGCAAAACTCCGTGAAGGTGTTGATCCGCGACAGATTGATGACGCTGCACATCCCCCAATTAATAAACAAATAAATATTTAGCAGGGATTATGAAATGAAATGCTTTGTAAATTTATCAGTATCTATGTTACATACAATTTTTAGTTTATAAGTGTCAATTGACCAGCTTTTTAGGCAAGTTGGATCCTGATGTATCCCTCCGCCGCTTGGCCGAGTAAGTCCGAGTGTCCGCCCAGGAAAGTAGTTGTGTTTCATCGGAGCTCGTGACCGGTCGCCGGGAGATGGCCGGCTGAATGTTTTGATCAGTCGAAGTGTCATGGCGGGACAGGGAGGAGGTGTACGGGAGCGCTGGCGCGGGGAAGTCAAGCCTCGGGGGCGAAATCGTTCTGATTAAATTTCATCTGGTTTAAAATTTTACGTTTCTCTTTTGTACTCGGTAGCTCCAGGCGTGCCAAGGTATAGCACCATATAGAATAGTATAGCCATCTTCATGAGTGAAGCAAATTACGAGTACTAAGTTTGTAAACCGCAATATCGTGCGTCTCTATTGTCTTGGGCAGACACTCGGGAATAGTTGTTTTGGGCGAACTATCTCCAGTCATTTCACCGGTTAATCTTGTTATTTTGGTTGTTGACAATGCACACCTATTTATATTGGATCACAATCGCAGCTGCAAATAAATAATCGTAAAACAAATAGGGGTGTTTCTTTTGGTATCGTCATCCTGCAAGCTACATCTCTCAGTAACAACAATAACCCAAAGCACGTAAACCCGTTACACGTGTCGCAGTGTGCCAAGGAACTACATATATAACTCTACAGACGACACATACAACACG
>PNEQ01035587.1:0-18365 GCA_003012365.1 Medauroidea extradentata | reverse complement strand
AAGCACCATCACATTCTGTTGCCGCATACAGGGACATCGGCGACGTACTTCCAACATCTACATTACAACAAACAACAGAGCGACGTAGCAGCCCCATCACATTCTGGCGTCCCCGAACAGGGACATCTAGATAATAACAACAACACGGCGAAGTAGGAGACCCACTACATTCTGCCGCCCCGAAGAGGGACATATAGATAATAACAACAACACGGCGAAGTAGGAGACCCACTACATTCTGCCGCCCCGAAAAGGGACGTAACCTCTAACAAATATATATGTAAACAATAACAAAGCGACGTACGTAGGAGCCCCGTTACATTCTGGCGGCCCGAACAGGGACAACATAACCTCCAACATATATAGATAAGAACGTGACAAGAGAAGCAGAGACCCATCACATTCTGCCGCCCCAAACAGGGACATAACCTCTATATATATCTATATAAACAAACAACGCACAGAAGAAGTAGCAGCCCCGTCACATAGAATGTGATAGGTCTCTGCTTCTCTGGTCACGTTCTTATCTATATATGGTGGAGGTTAAGCCATTTTGAGGGGTTCTGAAATGATTCTTCTAATGGACATGATGCTTTGAAAATACTCTTCCGTCATCATTTCGTACATTGACAGAATGGGCATATGTGAAATAGCTTCATGAAAAAAGTATTTACGAACACGCTGCAATGCATTTGAAACACGTGGTAGGCGAGGTCCTAAATTAAGGTTTTATCACAGTTGTAAACTGCTTGTCAGTAACTTTAGTGAGGTATTGTACCCAACCACAATTTTGGGAAGGGGCGAGGGGTGTACAATATAATGCTGTATAATTTGTGTGGTTTTGCAATAATAAGCTGGAAAGGAGTTCAGACTGGTGAGTTTTTTGTGTAGTTCACCAATATTGATGTATAATTAATTGGTTTTCAATCTGTGTGGAACACTAAGTAAAATCGTGAGTTTTTTATGTGCACCTACAATTTTATACTATAAAAGTATGCCACACTTGGTGTGGTTTGACAACAATATGCTGAACGGTTGGTGTTTTCAGACTGGTGGGAATTTGGTGTAGTTCATCAATGTAGGCAAAATAGTGAATTGGTGTTAAATTAGTGTGAAACACTAAAAGTGGTGGATTTTTGATGTGCACACACATTTTTATGCCATATAAATACACCATAGTTAGTATGGTTTAAGGGGGATTGGTCCCTGTCAGATCAGTTATACGATTTTTCTTCTAAATCATGGAATAGACACATTGTTTTACTTTTTTCTCGCTGACACGGCATAGTTAATCGTTTCATTCACTTTTTGGAATCCATATGGCATTGTTTCTGTTAATGTTGCGGCCTCTGTAGACGCTCCCGTAAATAAAGCAGATTTTCATTTTCGGCTGTTTCTGTTGCAAAATAATGAATATACTATGGTTCCAGCAATTACAGAAAATCGATTAAGTTTGTATCTATGCCTTGTCGTGACAAAAATTTTGATACATTGACTGGAACAGAAGTTATCGAGAAGAAACAGATAAATCCAAGGTGATAGGGATCAATACCCCTTTTAACAACAATATGCTAATTGGCTAGGATTTTCAGATTGGTGGGTTTTGCAACAATATGCCAAGTGGTTGATGTTTTTGGTTTCATTTTTACGGTGTGTATTGAGCTGGGTTGAGGTTTTTTTTAAGTGATACTTGGTGTAATTCTAGTGTGGTTGACCACTGTTGTTGGTGGGTTATTGGTGTTAAACACCAATATGACACTACTTCAGTACACCATATTTGGTAGGGTTTTGCACCAATATACTAACATGTTGGTGTTTTTCGTTAGTGTTTTTGGTTTTCATTTGTGGTAAATTGGGATATTACATACAAGCATTTTTTAAATGTAATTTTGGTGTGGCAGTCCACCAGGGCTGCGACCTGCAGTTCATTAACACCACAACATTACATAAGGACTTCTTATGCAGAACAACAAACCTGGCAAAAAAAAGGCATCTTGATTAAAATTAATAAGAATACTTTATTATTTTTTAAATATTTTTATTGTTCTGATAGGTATTGGATACTCAGATTCCAAACATGGCCACACATGAGTACTTTCCTTTCTAATGAACATTCAGACTGAGATCTTGAACTAGCAATCAGTTTCCGAAAGGCAACAGTTAACTATCACTACAGAGCTGGAGAGATAAAGAACCAGGTTTTTAGTTTTAACAACACTCAGAGCTTTGGTGACTAAATCTATGTATCGCATACTAACTGACAATGCAGATAACTGAAGCATATTTTATAAAACACAAAACTTAGCTACATAACTACAGAAATATATCTCGGTCTATTGTATAGCTGTAGCTAACAAGATAGATGACTCATTGAAAATGAAGTAAATGCTACATTACAACAACAATATTCAAATTTTTGAAACCATTAGACACTGAACAGTAAACAGATACACAGTACATTATGAATAAATTTCTTAACTACCAGCCATGCCAACTTCCTAAAGCAATAAACCAGTGCTAAAGTAACTAAACTTCTATATTTGTTTTATTTGCCAATGTAAGTGAACTCTTTGAACCTTTTTATTACGTTCATTTGCACATTGTTCCTGCAGTTAATGCTGGATTGACAATATTACGACAGACGTGACAGGCACGCTGTGACACTAAACATTCTTGTTATTGCTAACATTAGTTCGCACGACCATGTGCAATAAATACAAAAAAAAATATTGAATGTAAATAATTCCTTGCCACTGCAAGGGTACTAACCACTTGTACGACAGCCATGGTTGTTTACAGTATTTAAATAATTTTTCCATTTATTCACAATATATTTTAATATATGCACTGGCATTCCTAAATGTGAAAATAAAAAAATTACATGTTAGCTTAAAAAAAGATTATGAATTGTTATCAAATTATGCAAATTCAGTTTTACAACTTTGTCACACCAGTAGCACGGATAAAACAGAAATACATTCTATTCAATATTTGTATCGCGTCCATGATTTTTGTCATGCTGACGTCACAGAAGCTTTAACGCTCATTGGCTGACAAGGTATTCTATTTGCATTGTGCACTTTGTGACACGTACATCACGCTATTGTCAATCCAGCATTAAGTTTGAGTCAACATGACTAAAAAGTCGAGAGCAATCAGCTGCACTACCAGAGAAAATTTCATTACGATTACTGCACTTGTATGCATCTAGATACATTTTACTAACATCTGTGAAAAACAAAAGATGGTGTTCAAACATATGCTTCAGTACTGACAAAATAAAAACCCTATACCTTAGAAAGTTTCACTGCAACACATTTTTTTAACATATTTATTTATAACAATGGAAATACTGAAATAAATAAAAAAATTACATGTTCTGCTAACATATACAATGGGCATTGTTAGTCGAAGGTACAACACATTCTTCCCTCGTTCCCCTTCAATTGTCAGCCTTTCTCAACATTTTCAACAGAAGTAGCAATCTCATAATATTGTACTATAGACTAACTAATATTTATCATACCATTTATTATTTTACAATGCCTACCTGTGAGAAACTGGGTTGTATTATTAATTATATTTCAGACACCACAATATAGGATAGTAGTACCCCTCAAAAATAAATACAGTATGTAGCTACAGTAATAATGCTCCTGGTTTCAATGTTATACAGTTTGCATAGAATAAGCCTAAATTTTTTCACAGAGCACGCAACTTGAGACAGACACTATTGTGACTGGCCAATTCAAAACTTATGGTAAATGGAATCTAACTTGAAACCAACCAACAATTTTTGAGAATCACAGGTCATTTTACAAATTACACTTTAACACGGTTACTTAAAACATTATTACTACAGTTAACAACCTCAACTTTCCCATTTTTTTAAGGGACTTCATAAATAATAACACTTAAGAAATTTTTATAGTTATGATTACTAAGTGAAAATCACATATCTGGGGATCAGTAAGTTGTGTAAAACCAGGTTGGTAATACAACATCTAAAAATCCATTCAAGTGTGCTTAAGACATGAATAGTATGAAGCCAGCTGGCATGAGATAGGCCTACTTAGTCACATGACCAGGTTTTGTTGACACGTTATACTATCTAAACACAACCAAACAGTACTGAGTTTTAAGATGGTAGGAGTCCAAACGAAAGCTCACATATACTATATATTTGTTAAATATTTTAATACAACAACTGCAGAACATTTTTAACACATTATAATATTAATTTTATTCAATATTAATACACTGTGTATTCAGTTTCATTTTATTGTGGCACTGATTATGTCTACTGTTCAGTTTTTTTGCATCAGTTGGCCAGTTTTGTCTGCTAACAGCAGTCTACCCAGCTCTCGAGTGCAGACAGAAACACAAAAAGAATATTGTGTAGGTACAAAGTATACAAAAAAATAAAATAATGTGTAAAAATGGTCTGTAGAAATTGTATTAAGTAAAATATTTAACAAATGCATAGGAATAAATAGGCTTTCTTTAAGATTCCTGCCAGGTTAAAGTCTGAATTGTTCAATCGAGAAGTCACTCTTGTGACTTATTGATTACTTGAAAATTTTGCTCTAGTTACTAATTACAATAACATATACAATATTTAGAAATGCACACTCACAAAATTGTACTTGGATGCGAGTCAAACAATAAACATAGATAGATGAAATTGTTTTGCACACCCACGTGAAAAAATGTGATGCCTGTCTCCGAGTTTCGGTATCGCACCTGCAAGTACAGTTCTATAAGTGCTTGTGTATTTATAGCAAAATGTTATTTTAATTAATAGCCCAGCTGCCATTTCACATACCTGTTTGTTTGGGCTACCGTTTGAATTCCTCAAGGTGAAATATTGTCCTAACCAGCCTACCCTAGTGAGTTATTATAACCACCTTTTACGCATATTAGACGTTTAAAGTTAAACGCTTCACAGCAAATTAAATTTATTTTTAATCCTAGGCTTCTCTCCATTTCAATTTTTTTTTTTTTTCGTTACTCAGTTCATCACATTGTTACAAATGTGAAAAACGTGACTCCAACAACATTTAACATCAAACCAATTAATGACCAGATACTGAATTCATTAATAAAATACTGTCATACTTTTTCTGCACAAATCTTACAATCTTTTTTTGCAACTCAAATGGGTTATGTGTAAACTGGCAGAAAAATATACAAACCTTGCAGTGTATCCCCCACTGCAGTGAATTTACTAGTCACAGCAGCCCTGTCTACAAGTTGCACATAGACTAAAATCTCAGATACCATTCTGGTAAAATTACAGTACTTTAAATTAATAATATTTGATTAGAATTTTAAACAGCCTACAAACACATCTAAGTCTATAATGTGTTGGCAAGTCAGAACAACTTTATTTTCTAAATAAAATAACACATATGCAACTTAGGCGAAAAAAGCACACAAAAAAAAAAAGCAAATTTTTTTCACAACTACTTTTGTTTTGTTCCCATTAGTTTAGGTAGCTTAATTTTTCCATCACACCTGACACCAGAGTTCAAACACACATTTTAAATAACACATACTAGAGTGTACGTCTGCACAGTACTGCAATGTAGTGGCAATGTCACAGCCTAATATGATACTTAAGCTCTGGTATTTACACTGCGCATACATGTAACACTGCACTAGCTCGCTTACACATCACACAGTTACACACAACATTCTTTTTGACGCTGGTTGTAAAGCATGGCAGCTAGTACAGATGCAACACAGCAGACAGCAGAAGAACCAGGGTCCAGCTGACGTACAGTGGGGCTGAACCGGACCTGAAATATTTTTATCACATCAAATGGTGGGACTAAATACTTTTCTCAAACAATGATATGTACTCTTACACTATTTACCTACTTATATTTCTTCCATGCATTTCTAAGGAAAAAACAGTTAATCTTACAGCCTCTTAATCAAGAACTGAACACTTATTAAGGGTGCTGCCTTACCTCAGAGTCTTGCAACAACCGGGATAGGGACTTACATGCTAAATTATATTAAGTGAGGTTGACCTACATATTATCCGATATCACTGACTTTATTCATTTCCATGCAACTCACCCTTGCTCTACAAGCTTTTATGCTGTTTTTTTTTAATACCCTGAAAACTACAAATAAATATTTTAATACTAAAAAACACTAGAGAACCCCTATTAATAGTTTTTTTCCCACATTTTTATTCCTATAGCAATATTTTCCTCTTCTAAATGGAGAAAATTATATTAGTTCAAAAGTAATGTACTGAAGGACCCCACCAAACATAATTTAACATGTAAATCCCTCGTGTCAAAAGCTCTGGAGTAAGCTACGCCCTTAAGTCCCTTCCAAAATGCAATAATTACTAGTAAACACAAACACTTTAATGCAGTCTTTCAAGAGTAATGAAATATATGTATGGCTTTAAGTCACATGGCAGAAGTTATATTAATAAGAGGCTGAAAATAAAAACATTAAATGCCCTTAGAAAGTGTTTACCAAGATCATTCTATAATTGCTTGTAGTACACCCCTAAATGGTATTGTGAAGGATCGTATCACGACAATCACTACTAGTTTATCAGTGGAAACATAGAAGATAATACCTGGCACAAAATGAACAAATTTCTTGTTAAAGGCAAAAAAGTAAACGTTTATGTCCCAAAAGCATGGTTTTCAAAGAGGCGAACAAAAATCTAGCAAAGTAAGACACAGTATTACAACATTTTTATAATATGCCTTAGTCAACACATTGTGACTGCTACAGCAAGTTTTCTAGAAACTGGAGCTACATAAATATAGGCCTAACTTCGTAAACAAATTTTTCATCACTGAAATTGAAATATCGAGCAAGATATTGCTAGTGCAAATGGGCATAATACATTCTAAAATACACTGCTAATCAAAAAGATACTAATAATGACAAACCAGCGTCGTAAAATATTGCTATCTCAGTATGTTTACACTTTACACAGGCTAGTATAATAATAAACAGAAAGTAGTCTTAGTGCCATCTACCCAACAATACAAAACATAACAAAAGACAATCTCTTCCAGTGTATAAAATTGTCCCACTACTCTTACACCCAAGGCACGTGGCGTGAAATGTTGCTTTCATTCTGCTGAAACATAGGGCTTCAAGCAGTTACCCTGCCATTTTATTTTTCGTGAGAACATTTGCAGCAAAGTTAATTTAAGGATCACTGTACGGTTTTGTGTCAATTTAGGTGTTATACTTTGAGATATAGCTATGCAAAAAGTTTTATTTAGGTATGTTGGACGGCTGGGAAACAGTGCTTAAGGGGTATGAAAAAGTACGATGCAGAGCAGACAACTGGAATACTCATTGTCAATAAAATCTAACTACTCATTCAAAATTCAATGAGATTTTTTTACAATGTAGATATTTTATCAGCAAATGTTTATTTATGTAGCACTATGCGGCAGTATTCTCTACTTTCGAGTAAAAAATGTAAAACTGATTTTATAAAATAAGTGCTTGAAACCAAAAACCCACAAAAATGGTAAACTGTCATTTTCATAATTTGTAATATGATAGTATCTAGGCCTCTATAATAACCGAATTTAAAAAATACTCACGTTTTAATTTGAAAATAATTTTAACATCTGTAAACCTATCACACAGAGATTTTTGGAGAGTAAAATTATTTTCAAATAAAAACAAAAGTATTTTTGAAATTTGGTTATTATAGAGAGCTAGATATCATGTTAAAAATTATAGTTTACCATTATATGTAGATATTTTGGTTTCAAACCCTTATTTTTCTAAAAATTGTATTTAATGTTTTACTCTAAAGTAAAACATACTACCGCATAAGGCTATATAAATAAACTTCCACTGATAAAATATCTACTCAGCAAAAAAATCTCATCAAATTTTGATGAGAAGTTCAGATTTTATTGACAATTGAGTATTCCAGTTGTCCGCTCGACATTGTACCTTCCCATACCCCTTAATTTTAGTTTTTAAGTAGACTTAACAATTCTTATCCCACATTCGTATTTTTTAATATAAGTGCATTAGGAAATTTTTAGTAGTTGCAGAAAAAAGTGTATGTGTATAACCCACTGTAATATGGATCAACAGTAAGGTAAGATCCGTGAGATCAACTGATGTACATAATTAAAATACATATTAAGTGCTACACATCTTTTCTGTACAAGAAACTGCAAACTGAGAGCTGATGATTTTACATTAAAATTCCCAACTGTAAATTTTATTTTAAATTTTGAATTTAAATTTTATTACTCGATTCATGTCTCCAATTATTATGTTGGTTCCTGAGGTATACATTTTGACAGTTAAAAAACCTCCAAGTACCATTAAGCTAAAGCATACTACATTAATTAAAGATTTAAAAAAGTTCCTGTATACGTACTTCACGAAATGGAATTCCAAGCTTAATTTTTCTGCCTTGTTACTGCACTGTCTGCTGCTTTATTTTAAATAACATTTTTTTTTACATGTTCGACTGCATTTTCTTTATGACATTCCGTAAACATTAACCAAAATATAAAACAATACACACAATATGCATTCAGTTTATGAAATAAGACTTTCAGCAAAGTTTAGCTTCAGGTGGGAAGTTTGACTCTGGAAAGTACTTGTGAAAGTCTCGTTCATGAATATGAGTCTATCCCTTAACAAAATGACAAACAAGCCAACATTTTTTACGATGCAATCACCACAGGTACAAAATAACTCTGGAAACAGTAATTTAAATATTCCTACTTTTCCACCACCAGCAAGCAATTTAGCAATATGTTCATAAGGCTAACTCAGCACTCACATAGCAGGTAACAAACTGAGTTGAATTTGTGAGCTGCCAAAACTAGCCCCTTGCCGAGGTGACATATCACCTACAAGCTCCCTTAGCACCAACAACCAATCAAGATACTGCATCACGGGCACTAAATTAATGCAGGATAAAAAAAACATTTGAAGATGTACCTTATTCAGCAATGTGAAGTGATCTTACTATCAAAATTATGACAGGGAATAAGTATATTAAATGAACACTAACAACTGCAGAAAACCTTGTATTATACACTGTATGCCACTTCTACCAGCATGGACAGCATGTGGAGGTTGGCAACTTAGCACTTATTATACAGTACTTCAGTGCCATTACTAATCAAATGTTACCTCCAGTAAATATGTACGTTCCAAGTTCAACCCCAGGTATTATAAGGGGGGAGCAAGCCGGGCATGTGCCCTGGGCGCCAAGCTGTGGGGGGCGCCGAAATCGCTTCCACTGTAATTTATAACTGAGACTGGTTACTGGTAATAAGTTTTTATATTTTCATTCCAGGAATGCAAAAGCTAGAACATAATGTCATATTTATTTTTAAAGTACAAGGAGCAAAAATCTGAAGCTGTTTTCAACAAACACACAAACAAACGAAAAACAAAAAAAAGTTGGGTGAATCCTTAAGACAAAGAAAGTAGATAGTGTAATTGGCTGTGATGAAGCAACGGCGTTCTGCACTGCGCATGGCATAGTGACTCGTCGGGGTGGTGTGAGACACAGCAAAACAGAGCTGTTCCCGGGTTGACAACGTTCTGCGTGGTGTGTCGTGTCTATAGTTTAAGTATTTAGGACTGTGGCTACAGTTGGTTTTGTTGTTTGTGGGCGTGGCTTATATTTTTTGTAGTAAATATACTTAACGAATCTGACCGCTTAAAATGTCAAAGAAACCTTCTGTAGTAGAATACAGGAAAAAGCCAAGGAACGAGATAAAGCGGCACATCTGTCATCTTTTGTGTCGTTATGATTGACCGAGACTGACTGTAACAAAGGTATGTAAAATAAATGTACACTATTTCCCATAACAGTTCAATAGTTCAACGTCTAGTTTGATGATAATTGTGGAATAAACTTGCTAAACTATGATTTCGGTTGTCAGTAGTTTGTTTTGTTGTTTGTGCAATGCAGCTTTTCTATCATACAGCATTTAAAAAAAAACTTTCAAACTACATGTAAACAACTTGCTTGCAGTCACTATTGGTAACTATAGGATGAGCTGTCCAGTTCGCTCGATGCCTTGTATCCCTCCCAATTGCAGCATTCCCATACGAAAAAAGCATATCTGGGCCAGATTTGGCTAGATCTGAAACTTGCCAGATCTGGCATCAGGGATAGTGAAATATACAGTAATTCATATCTGGCCCAGATCTCGCCAATTTCGGATATAACTTTCTTCCATCTGCGATTGTTGCCACACACTGTCCAGTATTCTGTATAGTTTTACTGACAAATTGAAGAGAGTTGACAGCAATTTTACAATCATAGCGAGATCTGAACAGTTTACAAGGGTAAATTGAAAGGAATTATTAATAGTATACTGTTCCTTTTGTTTCCTGAGCACGTGAGATGATTGTGATAACTAACACTTATAACAAAACGCAGATGTGGCCATACGCTGCACAATTTTTTTTTTTCAAATACATATCATCTTTCTCATAATTTTTACCATCCAAAATGTATCTCATGTTCTGTAACAGTTATAAACACTTCATTGCCCTCATTATTTTCGTACTGAATGGAAGACCAAACTTTTCTTTCCTGTTAAAACTAGAAATGTATGGAAAATATTTTCACCCATGTTTATCACATGCAATGTAAAACGCCCGAGTTCTGAGTGCAACATGTTTATGTTTAGCGTTCCGGACTGATAACGAAGATTTGAGCGTGCCTGCTTCACGGGCAGGTAATGCTAGCCGCGGCTCGGCCGAACGACAAGCGGAGTTACGTCACAGCTCCCTTCATATAATTTATCTGTCTCGCTGCGTAGTTTTGGTTAGGTGTAACGTATGCACGCCTACATATTGTGCACAAAATAATAAAAAATCTGTATGAACAGACACTCTTGGCCTACTTGACATTACAGACAAAAAAATTAAGCCATGTTTGATTAGAAAAAATGCAGTAACTCTCTCAACTTCTATTAAAATTATATAGGTGAAAATTTTGATTTAAGAAAATACTTATGTTTAATGAGTGTTTCAGTTAGGCATCTTTGTATAATTACTTCACTGAAACAAACATAGTAAAAAATACTTATGTTTAATGAGTGTTTCAGTTATTGTTTAGGTATGAAAAATGCTTGAAACGCACCATTTTGCCCTTTTATACAAATTTTTCCGGAGGGAAAGGGGACCTCAGGACCACTCTTTTTATTGGAGTGGTATGGGTGATTAAAGGGGGGCGCCAGAGTTTGTATCTGCCCCAGGTGACACAGACTCAAGTTGCGGCCCTGGAACCAAATATGTACAGTCAAGTTGCTCTTAGCTGCAAGTTGACTTGTACTGGAATGCAAGAGCTCTTCCATCCATTACACTTTGTTTAGCAAGAAAAATATTAAAGGCATAAATTAACAAGATGATGATGTATGGTATGTAGTGTACTATATTGGAGTGTGTACCAGTGTAAACTTTCCGCGTCACACATGGGAACAGCGGCGCGATAAGCGTACCACGTTTGACGAGAAGCATATTGCCTCTATTCGCAACGCGCCAAACTGACATGCAAGGTTTTCATTGAAGTCTATTTCCTGTGAAACTTTAAACAGCGACCATAAAGTTTTATTTTTCGATAGTTTGAAGCAAAAATCAACATGTGTTTCTAGTTTTACGTTTTACGAATTCACGTGGTGTTTTCGGAGTTACAGCGGCTTAAAGTGGTTTTAGCTATTTTGAGAAGCCCAAAAGTTTCGTTTCTAATGAGCATGCTGAATTTTTAAAACTATAGAAGCATAGTTTTAAGTGTGTGTTCTATTCACATATATTCGCAACAGAGTTAAGATAAGTGGTTTCAAAAATAAAATACGAGTGACATGCTACAACACTGTCAATGCACCATGGTAGGACGTCTCTTTATTAGCCAACTGTATTGACACCATTTTTTTTTTGTGGTAATCTTATTGGATTTTGTGTAGTAGATATTTACAACTGTTTTTGTTTACTAGTCAAAAATACAATACCAAAATGCACATACATACATATTAATTATTTAATTTTACTACCATGAATGTACTGCTGCAATGTCACTATGATACACCTAATTGTGAAGTGCATAGGCACTCGCTCGCTCCCATCTAATTATTATATATAGTTTACTATCACTGTCAGACTAGTAATTTCTGCAGTACTGTGTAGAACCACTAATACACACACAAGCCAAGAGAGTAGCTAGAGTGAATGGGAAATGTCACGCAATGCGCCAGTTGTTGCCGTTAAAATGTAGTATTCATAACTCACAACCACAACTTATGTACTGTTTTTCAGACACTTTCCAGCATTTGCAACACCATATGTAATATATAATTTTACTTGTCTTAGCATCCCCAACAGCTTGACAGAGAGTTTTAAACATCATTATTTAACACTTTGAGTGTGCATATACATATAGTATTATTTTTCTTTTTGAAATTTAAATCTTTAACTACTTTTTTAATACATTGGCTTATGAGGTGTTTAAGATGATAACAACAGGATTCAATAATTATTAATTGGGGAGATAAATAAATTAAATTCAGTTTTCAAAATAAAAATTTAAAATATAGTCTGGAATTTTAAAGCAGAGTCTTTTGTTATGGTTCCCTGAATAATTGTTTTCAAATTGACCTCAGTAGAATTTTAATTAATTTATTTATTGTATTTTTCTTATTTCTCGAGTTTTGGCAGTTTTTAGTAGTTTATAAATTTTTCTGGTGAAGTGAGTAACTTCATGTGTTGGAAGCTTTTTCCAATCTGTGGGATTTTTGGCGCTGATGTTGCAGTCAATATTGCCTGCTTCGTGGATTTCCTTCATAATGTAGCTTATTGACACAATTGTATCAGCTTTTGCATTTGTCTGCTTTTGGTGTTGCGCCTTGAAAACAGTCCCTCTGGGTTGCAAATTTTCTCCCCAATTGATAGTTTTATATTGAATTTGTATGTTATTTCAATTTGAAATTTTCAAATGTAGTAGTTATAATCCATTTTATATGGTTTTAAGGTGTATTTGTTCTGTTTCCCATAGTTAAGATTTTGTAGCATTACTACACTGAGGCATACTTTACCTACCATGTTTGTCCACGATTTAACAATTGTGTAGAGAAGGCAGGGGAGGTAGGATGCAAGAAGGTTGCTGTTGTGAGATGGAGAAGGAGGCCTCGAGCATGTTGGCCTTGTTAATAGGTGCAAATAATGCAACCCACAACTCTATTTAATGCAAATTTGAGGAGAAGGTTTTCGCGGGATAAAATAGGGGAGTAAATCCCAGTAATGTCTTATTTTTTCCTTCTTTTTTTGTCAATCTGTTGTAATATATTATAACTGCCTGAACTTTGGAAACCAGATAAGTCCAATGGCAAACTAAAGAAGCATGGTATCTAGGCATCGCCTGAGTGGTTAACAGCTCTTCAACAAGAAAAAGCAGTATTATGTATGACTAGTCCCAAATGTATCAAAATCAATTGTGACCTACCACTTTTGTCAAAGGTACGATTCTTGTGAAAATAAATGTTAACGATCTGTAAAATTTGACCCTGAATGACAGGTGGGGATGACAGATGAAATGAACTAACCTATCATTGCCAGCAAACCCTAAATAGTACTGAGCTATCCGTGGCCATGACAAACCACATAACCTCAAAACTACCTACGTATTAGCGGACAAATCATATAATCAAAGAGAACCTTCACATCTACAGAAGGGCGTCTGGTCAGAAGATTGCAGCAATGGGTTTTAAAGACCATAATAAAGAAATATTTATGTAGGTGAAAGACGCTTTTAGAGATGTGCTAACTTTTAAATACAAGCATGACAATAAGGTACGTTTTTTCTGGCTGGATTTTTTAAAAATAGAAACAGTAGCAAAATTCCATATTTAGGCAGTGGTACAAAATGTTAAGTGAAAACTTTACATACGGATCGGAAACTGTTTTTATTGCACTTGTACTGTTATTTGTTCTTCCTTGCAGCAGCTCAGTTGTACTTTCACTTGTGGAAATATTTGATTCGCTTTGCGGCACCTCGGAACTGAAACAAAATAATGATTCCAAGGCTGTGGAATAGTGGTAGTCATAATGGTTCATACTCGCTATGGCTCTCTTAAGCCACCACCGCAGTTTTCCTGACGTATTCTATTACTGTAAGGATGACAGTGTCTTTGTTAAATAAATGTTATGTTTTGTAAATGGGTTCATTAATGTTATAAATAACATTTAGAAAAAACAGGTAAGTTTGTAAAATTTTAATTGTTAGCTTTGCTAAATTCATACCTGCAGAAAGACAGTAAGATTACAAAATATGGATCAATTTATTAATTAACACTATTAACATATCGTACTGCTTTATACAAACATGCTAATCAAAATTCTGCTCATTATATATCAGCAAGAACATTCCAGACACTACTATGCATATGCTTTCTGTGACAGCATAAAAATTCAATAACATCATATGCATCAAAACAACAAACTTTTACTTACTTATTTTAATAATACTGCAATACCTTTTTTCCTTACTTTACATACATCAACATAGTCTCACATATTGCTTGTAAATTTTGTATTAGCAGTTATCATGATTAAAAGCTGCCATACAATCGGGTGGGAATGTTAATAAAAACTATGCTGTTGTAAGAATGCACTCTGTACACCATGGAAGTTTCTCACTGGTTGGTGGCATTAAAATCACATTTTGAATAACATTATCCTAACAAATGTTGGTAATGGTAAAGTACTTAATTCTGTAAGAAAATGCGTAGTATGAAGGATCTACGAAATAATTACTATGTACAGTGCGTTTCTTTAGGGATCCGTACACAATTCTGGATGGCAAATAGTTTGCCAGTTGCAGCATTTTCTAGAGCATGCACATTATTAAGAAAACAAAACATAACAAATTCCTTCTAATAAATATATTTTATGTATTAAAACCTGTTTTAAGGTATTTTTACATACGTACTGGTTACATACTACATTTTTTGCATAGGACACGTTATTTGAAACATAAACAGCTTCTACATAAATTAATCTGCCATTAGTCCTGAACATCAAAACCAAATCAAAACACAATGCATTATCCAATAGTCGGTTCTGAGATTGCTTATGCTATGAGGATTATAAATTTTTTTTCTGCTCGAAATAATGAAGCTTTAGCTTTCTTCACGTACAGTAAGACACTGTTAAGCACAGCTAGAAGCAGACTAATAAACAACTAGTTGGGTCAATCTGCAAAACCACTCCTTGTTTTCATTGTTTCAGATATTTAGGTCTAACAGATTGGTAATAAATTGTTCCAGTACAATGGAAAATTGAACAGAACACACACACTTGATTCGGCTAACACTTTCCAAACATTTTGGACGAGAATTTAAAATGCACACATACCAATACTCAAGGAAAAAAATATACGTAGATGAAGAAATTATAGTTCTCTCAAGACATTATGAATACTAAGCGTTCAGTAGCCACAAATGGTTTTTAAACAAATGGGCCAGAGACATAAAACTATTATAAGTATCTGCAATCAACTTTGCTACAAACAATTTCCATCAGCAGAATTATAAGACACCATTTAAAATCATGTCATAGCAAGAATATAAAAACACTGTAGGCCAGATCAGCACCATACATGCATGAGTGATATTTTTGACTAGACCCACATGTCAGTGTTACCCTTATCACTCTCTAGCTTCCGTGCTCAACACATGTAAATCAGGTGTAAAGAAGTGATGCTCTTAATTAATATCCTAACCGTGGCAATACTGACTGGAAGTCTTTATGACTTACAGCTTAAACGTAACTACCCTTTGAGTTAACTGTTGTGCACAGTACATAGAAACCACCCACCTCCCCAGTCAATGTGCTGTCAGTCATAAATCCAATGTTCAAAGGGAATACTGTAATGGAAAGACAGGATGATTATCAATTATGTATACGAAACACTGCCAATCACCTAATTTTGAAATAAATAACTAAAGTAATAAATAATATATAGATTAATAAAGTTCAGTTTTAAAAAATCACTCCTTTAAAGTAAGGAAAAGTTGGATTTTAAGGTGCAAAATGGTCCTAATTAAGCAGTTTTCATATCTAAACTTTGGATTTTCCTCTGGTAGCAATATTAATATTTTGCAAATAAAATATGTTTATGTTGAAGAGTACATTTGTACGTGTTATGCTGGTAGCAAAGGGAGAAAGTTTTGCCTGCACAAAAAGTGTTTTGTTCTTTTTTTTTATGTATGTAGTCTTCCTCCGGCAACCATGTCGGTTAAAGGGTTGTATCTCACAGTAGAATGGATAAAATAGTAGCTAAACCAAATGTTCGTACGTTTTCTTGATCCCCACTGTTTCAACAGGTTTTGGGTCCTGGCTCGCAAAACTGGAGAGAACCCTATCGTGGCACGGGGAAAAGAGTATTATAACCTAGAAGTGCCACGCGGTCGCAAAAAGGACGGGATAACCCTGTTATAAGATTTTTCACAAGATATCTAGCTCAAAAAAGGGCACATCAGGTGCATTGGGATTACCTGCCGTGGAAAGACTTCTCCGACGTGAAAACTATTTCTCGTGAAGTTCGCCATGAATGCCTATTTAATCCACGACGAACTTTGGGACGTGACTGAGATGCAACCAGCAAAATCAGAGGACAACAGCACACAGAAGAAGAGGGACCAAAAGGCATAGTCACATTAGTTCTGTCCATGGATAAAATATATTATTCACACACAACGGACACTACTCAGAAGCTGAGGCATGGTATGATGTTGGAAGGCACGATCAAAGACTAGGGACTGACTAGGCGTGTTGGTCTGTTGAACATGCTAGTTTACGACGACATTATATAAATGCACATCAGTAGACGACTACTGTGACCACATAATAACGACCGCCTACAAATTAAATGCGATGAAGTTTCATGTCAGTGACGAATGGGTCGAAAACCTGCTGCTAGCCGGATTACCCGAGAGATACGACCAATGATAATGGCGAAGGAAAGCTCGAGACTTAAGATCACAGGTGATAGTGTGAAGCGGAAGATTCTGCAGGAAATCAAGATAGAGGGTGCAAGCAACAATGACGAGACAGCCTTGTACTAAAAAACACAAGGGCAATGGAAGACTGAGATGCTACAAATGCAATAAGCCAAAACCACGTCACAAAGTTCTGCAACAGCAAAAATGATAAACACAAAGGTTCTACTCAACGACATGATCACAAAAAATGCATGTCGGGTGACAACCAAGGTGAGAAGAAGGCATTCCTGGCTGCAAATCTTCAGGACACACAATCAAGAAACTCATGGTATTTGGACTCGTGTGCATCAACCCACATCACGCACAATGAAAAGGAATTGCGTAACCATAAGTCATGTGACAGGACCTTTACAGGAGCAAACTGGAGTGAACTAGTAGCAAAAGCCTCTGGTTGCATAGATTTACATTTTCGCTTGAAAAACGAAGATGTTGAGGTAGACGCAAGTGACGTGCAGCATATACCAAGTTCAACTGTAAATCTACTATCAATACAAAATATTGTCAGTAAAGGGAATAAAATATATTTCAACAGTAAAGGTGGTTGTTCTAAATATAAGAAGATTTAGAACTGAAACCTCTTCTTAAGTTTTATTGAACATAAAACTTGAGATAGTATAAACTCAGACTTTCTTTTGTAATAACAACCATAGAGTAAATAAAACAATAAATTTCATAACATTCTCCGCAGCCTAGAGAGTCACAAAGTCTTCTAGGCGAACAGGTTTTTTTTTGTTCCTAATAGAGCGTCTTGGAGGAGGATCGTCTTGTTTAGGTTTTGAGTTCCTGTGAGTTTCATCAGCGACTTGAGGAGAAGATCTAGCGTCAGTTTCTGTAGGAGTAGGAACAACAGAGGGTGATTCACTTTCTTCGACTATGGAAGGCTCAGGAACTACTGATTTTCGATGAATTTCTACTTCATCGCTGTTAGTAGGAGTTTCTAAAGCATTCCTATAATCTTCCAGAGGAGGTTCACCACATGGAGCCAAATGTCGAGCAGAGACTGTTGTTTCCCGTCCATCCGATAATTCCACTCTAGCATACATGGGATTAGCTTCTATTAGTGTAATTTCTTCCACTAAAGGATCATACTTACTTTGTCTTATGTGTTTTCTCAAGAGAACCTTTCCTGGCAACATTAACCATTTTGGTAATGAATGTCCATTTTGAGACTTCCTTTGGTGTAGGAACATTCGCTCATGAGGTGTAGCGTTAGTAGATGTGCAAAGCAATGATCTTATGGCATGTAAAGATTCTTGGAGCACTGATTCCCAGTGACATATAGGTAATTGCTTAGTTTTGAGAGCTAAACATACA